>JAILXH010073172.1:1523-12568 GCA_023558415.1 Piaractus mesopotamicus | reverse complement strand
TACTTCACACCACCCTTTAATTTTCAGCACGCCAAACACAAGAGGCCTGAGCACAGCGGGGCACGGCCAGGGTTCACGGGTGTCGAGCGCGGTTCCGCCGTTGGAGGACTTCTCCTTCTGCCTCCAGGCTCAAGGAGTGAAGAAGAGTTCGTCATGATTCATAATAACAGGGAGAAAGAACAGCCTACAGGCTGTATCCTATAAAGTGGCTGCGCAGTTATGAAATACCAAGAAATGCAAAACCACAGCTATCTAAAATGGAAAGCCCTTGTCTGCGATGACACATACAGAGAAGCCTATTTTGCTGCCGTTGCGTGGCAACCGCCTACCACGCAGAAGCAAGAATCAAAAGGATAAGTGACTAAGAGCTTGTCATATTCGCGAAAAAAAAGGAAAGAGCCTCGGATCCGACTCTAGCAACCGCCTCAACTGGCCTGAAGTTTCGTCGTGGTTCAAAATAAGAATGCAAAATAAAGCCTCGCAGGCAGCGAACAAGAACACGGTGCGTCTACTGAGGATTATCATGTCTCCGTTTAGGCCAAATATGGCAGCTGGCCTGATTAGACTTGGTCTCGAGACGTCAGGGACGACAGGCGTAACACTCCAGGGTCACTATAAGTGCTCAAGGAGGATCACTGTGCGTATATCAGCCTGAAAAACGTAACTAAATGATTAATAAACAAAAGCAGTTCTGGGTTGTCTTCTCAAAAAATAGCGATCCTGCTGAGCTGGAGGCTTAAAGTGATAGTTTGTCAATAAAAAAGGAACATTATTACCGCCTTAGTCCAAGTGCAGTCAGCCAAGATGTGCTTGGCGTCTGAAGTTTGCCTCTGTGGTTTTGCACTGGGCTAAAAATTGAGGCATGCTAATTGGCATGGAGCTACCTGTGTTTGTAAATTATCACAAACTCATCTGGAACTGTGTGGTGATGTTCAGTATCTCTGATAGACTTGATTCTGTGGTTTCTGACAGTGTATTACACACTGTTATCTATAAAATTGGACAAAAGTACGTTAGCATAGCCAAACACAGTAGTAGCATCAACTTTCTATCAGCCTCGTAGCTCCAGTATAAAACGGAAGAAGGAAACTTCAGACACCAAACATGTCTTGGCTGGTTAATTACACTTACACTTACCCGAGTTACCCAAAGGTATCGCTTCAAAATGCTGTACTGTTCTGTTTTAGGGATACCGAATTACAATTTTTCCATTTTAGGTACTGTTTCCCACAGTACACTCATTCATATCTCTAAATAATACAATGACCAAGCCTTCAGACCAGCATGTTCACAGTAACTACGGAAATTCCACAAATATTTCCTGTAATCTAAATGGTTTTAGACTTAGCTAGTAAATGATTCACATCAGTCGACATAAAGCACAGTGAAAACGGCACAATCTTTATGGGCAGAGAAGAGATGCGTCATTGTGCCACCTAACCAGCCTAACATGAAATATTAACCACAGATTTACCTGCATATATAACATTATCTGTACATAATGTTACACATATACACCCAAGCCTAGTACTGTTATTAATATATGATACAGTTAGTTAGATTCTTATCTAATTCTGCAAAAAAAAAAAAACTGTGTTTCTATTTGACTATGATAATGTCATTTGACAGTATATGGAAACGAAAAGCCCAGTGAAAAGAAACATCAGTAAAGAACGGAGTGGTGAACCGTGAGTATTTGAACGAGGCCTCAGTTTGGACCACAAATGTCGAAACTCAGCCAGAAACGAGGAAAAACATTTATGATAAGGCTACTTTCTGCTAGCGTCCCTATGGGACTCTAGTAGTATGTTAGCTAGCGGCAATTCACATGAACTTTATTTTTGGCTGTTCTGAATTAAAAAGACATCTGAAGCTTGTAAAAGACATCCTGTATGTTTTAATCTGAAGTTTTGAACAGACATCTTTCCATATATTGTACCTGGTAGCAGTTCAGTAAAGAGTCCTGCCTTATAGCTTCCACCACTGTTTTCCATTCCTAGCAACCACCTGAAATCCGGTTAGACTAAGACTCGTACTCATATGCCAGTGACATATCTAGAACTTCCAGAAGACCAGTATTCTAGACAATTATTATACCCATACATCTGTTACAACATTGTTAATACGATACATTATGATGTAAACTAGCCATAAACATTAACGCAACCTTTTAACATGAATATACCATATTATACATTAGAAGACTGCATGCTACACATGCATTCAAATTATTAATTAGGGATACAGAACCATATCTTAATATCAGTATCAGGAGATTATTGCTTAGAACATTATATGGGAAATATTTGAGCAATAATTCAAACTAACTTCATGAAGAAAAGAGCAGAATGTTCAAACGAAACGAGTTAATTTTACCGCATTTGTAAATCTATATAAATAAATGTTATTTCTCTGAATTGCTAACTCAGCTACATTTTATAAACCTTTGCCCATCAGCATCAGCATAATCAGATATGCACAATAAAAATGTCAGATATTAATTCTCATATTGGTACATTCCCATATAATTATATATTAATACCATTAATAAATGTTAAATGTGTACAATTTGTTATTGTTATTGCTGTACTGCATTGTAACATGAACTACTCAAAGCCAGCCATTCAATATATTAGCATTAACGAATTATAGTTTATAGTTTACACCACCACACTCGACCTATTAACCTTAATGTACTGTTAAACACATTAGACGCCCACACTGCACATTAACTAACCACATTAACCTTTTATAACATTGTTAATATATTACATAATGATGTTAACTATTCACCCATACTCGACTTATTAATATCAATATACTGTACTACAGTTTAGACGTCCACACTACACATTGGCTAACTACGTTTAACCTTATTATGAAGCTTCTGGCCAAAACGCCCCAAACTCAACCTATTAAAGTTAACATACTGTATTACACATTAGAAGCCCATACTACGCATTAGCTAACAACCTTTTAGAATATTGTTAATACAATATGTAACGATGCAAACTATTCAAACATACGCACACTTGACTTATTAAACGTTAATATACTGTACTACACATTAAATGCCAACACTACACATTCACTAACAACATTAACCGGTTATAACATTGTTAATACATTAGGTAATCTTAACTATTCAAACACGCCCACACTCAACTTATTAAACGTTAATATACTGTATTACACATTAGACGCTGACACTACACATTAACTAACAACATAAACCGTTTGTAACACTGTTATAACATAGTGCAATGACAACTATACCCACACTCGACTTATTAACCATAATATACAGTTTTACACAATAATTTCCATTAGCTGACTACACTTAACCTTTTATAACACTGTAATACATTATATAATAATGTTAACTACACCCACGCTCAACTTATTAAACATTAATATACTGTACTACACATGAGATGCCTACATTACAACTTAACTAACAACATGAACTGTTTATAACACTCTTATGGCATAATACAAATATGCCCACACTCGACTTATTAATCGTAATATACAGTATTGCACTTTAGACTTCCATACTACACATTGGCTAACTACACTTAACCATTTATAACCTTGTAATACATTATGTAATGGTGTTAACCATTGAAACATGCCCACATTCGACTTATTAAACGTTAATATACCGTATTACACATTAGACCCCCACACTACACTTTAACTTGACAACACAGCTTTTATAACACTGTTATAACATAATACAATGGCAAGTACGCCCACACTCGACTTATTAACTGTAATATACAGTATTGCACTTTAGACTTCCATACTACACATTGGCTAACTACACTTAACCATTTATAACACTGTAATACATTACATAATGATGGTAACCATTCAAACACGCCCACACCTGACTTATTAAACATTAATATACTCTATAACACATTAGACACCTTTTATAAACCTTTTATAATACTATATTTATAATACTGTTATAACATACTACAATGACCAATATGCCCACACTCAAGTTATTAACCGTTATATATAACATTATACATTAGACTTCCATACTACACATTGCTTAACTACACTTAACCTTTTATTACACTGTAATACATTATATAATGATGGTAGCCATTCAAACACGCCCACACTCGACTTATTAAGCGTTAATATGCCGTATTACACATTAGACACACGTATTAGAGCGGTAAGTCCAGTGATAAGGCTGTAGGCCTGGCTTATCTGCTCATTCAGAGCTGCTTCAGTGTAAATGTGTTTGTGATGGTTGTTTCTGGTGAAGCCGCTCAGAGTGGAGTTGGTGCAGTAACGTTATGTAAATGAGCTCCAATAACGGCGAGGATGTAATAATAAAGTGAATCTCACCACTTGGTATCGGCTGGCCGCCTGCTCCATGACCTCCTCCTCCTCCGGCCGGAGCAGCAGTGACGGACAGAGAGAGAGAGATAAATAAATAAATAGATGAATAAATAGGAGGAGGACGGGGCTGCGGTGTTTACTGTGTTTACAGCCCGAGTCTAAACGGAGCCGCTCTCTCTCTGTCTGTCTGTCTGTCTCTCTCTCAGATATTCAGAGAGTTCACAGCGCTCAGTCCGTCTGTTCGCCCCATTTACACTCAGCACAGTTTCAGACTCTCTCTCTGTTTCTCTGTTCCTCTTTGTCTCTCTCTCTCTCTCTCTCTCTCTGATCGGAGAGGAGCTCTCACTGCGCCAACACAGCGACGATGGCAACTGCACCGGAAACTCGCTTTCAAAATAAAAGTCTCCAGCGAGGACCACCAAGGGCGCGTTTCAAACCAAACCCAAACCACTAGCTCCCTAAATTTGATACATAACTAACTAACTAACTAACTAACTAACTAACTAGTGACGGACAAAGTACCCAATTCCCGTACCTTTGTAAAATACTGCTCTAGTAAAAGTCCCCCGTCTCTAAATGTACAGCCCTTCACTTTAAAATCTAAATTCCTACTTTTTAAAAGACAATACTATTTAAAGCAGCATGTTCAGGGGCAAATGTACAGTACCAGCCACTGCTTCTTGCATATTGTAGGAACAGTTCGCAGGGAAAAAATAAAGAAAAAAGAGTAAATAAATAAATTACATTTTACTATAAATATAAGATAACAGAAGACATTTTCAGATCATTACAGAACAGTGTAAAGATGAGAGCCGATGCCTTAATCCTGGACTTATGAATGTGAAATCGACCCATTTAGATTAATGTTCATGAGCTCATTTATTCTAGTTGAATTAGTATTGCAGTTAAATTCATTATCTCGTAGCAATTTATGTGCACAAGGATAGGGAACAAAAGTCATTTGAGAACATAGTTATAAAAGATAGTGAATAAAATATAGTGATATTTTATTTTATATTATTTCTTTTTTTTTTTTTAAGTGATAGTTTTCAAGTCCAACTGCATAAAGTGCATTGTAGTAATATATCAGTTACATATCAGTTATTAAGCACAACTGTACAAAGATAAAAACTGTGTACTGAATGTGCTTATGC
This sequence comes from Piaractus mesopotamicus, assembly GCA_023558415.1. Lineage (NCBI taxonomy): Eukaryota > Metazoa > Chordata > Actinopteri > Characiformes > Serrasalmidae > Piaractus > Piaractus mesopotamicus. Next base: position 7,049 of record JAILXH010073172.1, on the reverse strand, counting down.
CACATCATCCCTGTGGAGCGCAGAGGTCATTACTTTTTTTTATTTATAAACTTCTTTAATGGAGCAGCGACATTCTTTTGTTATGTATTTTGTATCTAACAGATCTACAGCACAAATAGTACATTTCCAAACTTCTCCATGAGAAAGATTACAAAGAGCTCTTAGAAGATGAAGCAGTTTTTGACATCATACTTAAGTTGCCAAAAAAAGAAGCCAAAAATCTACCTGAGTGAAAATAATACACCTCTACAAGTGTATAAAATAAATGTTAATGTTTTATCAGATAACATCAAAGAACATTTAAGGTTTCTTCATTCGCTGGTGTGTGATGAGGTGACCAACCTGTGACATCAGCTCTCACACAAATGAACTGGTTAGTTTCACTACACACTGATCTGAATTTGGATCAATGTTTTAATAAAAACAACAAATTCAAACACACGCAAACTCGACTGGCTGTATAGAGAAAGAAACAAAAGTACTCTAGTCTGTCACATTTGTAATTTGTAATAAATAATTTGCAATGAATTTTTTGTAATGAAGGTCTAAAAGAAAATATAAAGAGTAAAAAGTTTTTTTTTTCTATCGCCGTGCTAATTAGAACCATAATTTAAAAAGGTTCTTTAAAAAGAATGGAGAAGAACCATTCAACCACCCAGAGAACCATTTCTTCACTCAAATGGTTTTGAGCGTTCACCATTCTACATAGAGCCTGTACTAAAGAACCCGTAAGGAACCCTTTTTAGGGTGTATGTCAAAATAATGAGTTCATAAATTTCAAGAATTGTTAATTTAACATGCGATTTCCAAAAAAAAAGTCATTATTTTAATATAATAAGTCAAATTTGTGACCTTTTGCTGCCAAAAACAGAGAACAAGAAAAGAAAACACAGACAAACAAGGCAAACGAGGACACTTTACATAAGTGAACGCTGTTCTTCAGCTGTGTAAGTGGCTTACGGATGACATCCCATGCTATGAGAGATATTTAGCTATGTGTCGCTATTGAACTATAAATGCAAATCATTTAAATACAATTTATTTCATTTTTACTCTCAGTTCCAACATTCAGAGTGAGATTAAGGGGCCAAGAGGCTAAAATTACACAATAAACACATAAAGAACGTCATACAAACTCAAATTAACAGAATGAACAGAGACAGTGTAATAAATGTAGAAGATCCTTAAAGATCCACATATTTTAACCATTTGGCTTGAGCGAGGATGATGACAAACAAATGTATGAGAAAGCAAGAACACATATGAATGTGTACCTACTGAGAAACACCCACGTTTTCCAGAAGACGTAGGTGTCTCAGTGAAGGGAGGGAGGATGGGTGAGCAACATTCAGGCCCACACACTTAAAATAGATGGTTCTTCAGGAGTTCTTTAGTGAAAAAACAATGATTCTGCTTAAAACCATGAGTTCTATATAGAACCATTTCATGCTTGAATGTTTTACATGGTGAAATGGTTCTTCATATTGATGGAGAATGTGTTATATATGGTTCTACCATTTTTATTGTTACGGGCTTGACATCGTAACAACAGAAGAACCCTTTTGGTGCTATATGGAACCATATGTAACACATTCTTCATCAATATAAAGAACAACTGCACCAGCAAAGAACCATTTAAGCATGAAATGGCTCTGTTTAGAACCATCAGTTCTACATAGAGCCTTTTAATGCTTAAAGGGACCATCGCCTTTACTAAAGAACCCTTGAAGAACCATCTTTTTGAAGTGTGGTATTTAAACGAAAACAGTACAAAGACAAGAGATGTAATGTTTATCTTCTCAGTTCATTTATTTTGTAAATATACTCTCATTCTGAAAGTGATGCCTAGAACAGGTTCCAAAAAAGTGGAATAGGAGCAGTTTAAGACTGGAAATGTTATTAAATGTGTAGAAAATGAACCTTAAACAGGTGATGCAATCATGACTGGGTATGAACAGAGCATGGAGAAAGAGAAAAGAGGTAAATGAAACCCAGAGAAGGAAGAAGCTCCTGTGGATTGTGAAACTGTGAAGCTGCTTTCAGAGAAGTTCTATTGGGAATAGTCATAAACATAAATGCTGTTGTTGGAAGAAAACCTTGTATCTCCATTTTTTATGTTTTTTAGTTTTTGATATAATTTGAAAATACCCGTTCCTCCTTATATTGTACATTTCATGATGAATGGACCAAAAGAAATGACCCAAAATGACTCTGAAAAAAGTCTGGTTCCACTGACTTACATTAAAAGTAAAGTAGGTTTTTCCTTCTCCTGTAAAGTTACCATTTTGGAGATACAAGGTTTTCTTCCAACAACAGCGACATACTACCAAACAGAAATGAGCTAACTTTTATTTAACGAAACGCTTTAAAACTATTTCTATTCCAACAAGGGTTTGAAGAAAATAATGAGTAAATAATGAGTAAAGAAAGGATACTTACATAACTGAAGAATTGATGAATGAGTATTACTATATTACTTTATAGCTATAACATAATTACATGCATCCACTGTTCTGAGGGGTCCACTTCATATGTATTACAACGGACTATTACTGACCAACAAAGGCCCAAATTTTACTACCTACCAGTCACATTTTACACTGACCCCTGATAAAAAGAGCTGCCAACCCCAAATATATGTATTAAAGTTCCTACTGTGAAACAGGTTCAAATACAATGACCACATTCAGCAACCCAAGACAAGTCAATGGTATTGCCTTACAATGCTATTCTATAGTAAATCAATTGAACCACTCACTTCAGAAAAAAACTGCACAATGGCGACATCTTCTGGCCAGTTGTGTGTAAGTGCATCACAAAAAATCAAATCAAAAACTGTAATATCCTGGGATAAACAAACCTGAACTGATCTATTCCAGGTCGGCCTTTATAAAGCCATTCTATAAGTAATTGGATAAAGCATTCTAATTGATTTAATGATGTTTATTTTGTGTGTAGCATGTGTGACATTAACATAGACTGTATAAGATTTATATTTACATAATCCTTTTTTTTTTCTTATTTCACTTCTTTTATGATATAAATATGGCACATCAGGAGATCTGTGACAGCTGATCTGCCTAAATTCATAGAAACAAAAATATTCAATATTAAACCCAAATCAAGCCCTTCCCAAAAATACTGAGTTGACTTGTACTTTACTGTCTGGATACGTTTCTAAACAGTTATACTGCTTCATGTTGGAATACATCCAAACTGCAGTCATATTCATATGTGTTCAGCAATAAGTGCTTATAAAAGCACAGTCAGGGTCAAACATTGTTATTTCTCTGTAGGAACTTTCTCCAGACCCGTGGTCCCTAGATGATGTCCCAGCAAACGCCCCTCCCACAGGCCTACTGTGGGCAAACCTACACAAAGCCCCCACTGGACCCTCACTTCTATTACAGAATGTGACCACGAGTAGCTCATTCAATGCTTTGGACAGACAGTGAAGTCATTCTAACATTAATAACATTTGAACTGGGAAACAACACTGACTGTAACTTTATTATTGCCATCATTAATGCTGTTCATTGGATAATGCTTTGCCAACAAATGGCACTGCAAATCAGTCAAGTTCTTTCAAAAGAGACTCATCAAACCATTTCTTCACTGGCCTCGCTCTCTTCACTGGAACACAGTCATGTTGAAAGGGTAACTCTAACCACAAAACGGGAAGCCCACAATTCTCTACAATGTAACAATATACTGTAGCATTAACTTTATCCTTCACTGGAGCTAAGGGGGCCGAAACCCTGAGAAACAGCCCAGCCCATCATCCCGCCTCCACCAAACTTTACTGTTGGCACTGTGTATTGCAGTAGGTAACGTTCTCCTGACATCCACCAAAACCCAGATTCACCATCAGACTGACAGACTGAAGCTGATTCATCACTCCAGAGAACACGTTTCTACTGTTCCAGAGTCCAGTGGCGGCGCTTTACACCACCCCAGCTGACAACTGGCATTGCGCATAGTGATCTTAGGCTTGTGTATAGCTGCTTGGCTGCTATGGCTATGATGAAAACCCAATCCATGAAGCTCATAATGAGCAGTTCTTGTGCTAAAGTTGCCAGTAACTGAGCTCTTTAGTACAAATCATCGTACTGTCAGAGTTTGCAGTTCCACTAATACATTCATCATTGATCAGTTTCTGACTAAAGGACTGCTGTTGTCCAGAAGGTATATATATATATATATACACATGAGCGGTGGTCCATTTTTAGCACAGCAGAGACACTGACATGGTAGTGTGTGTGGCGCTGGTATGAGTGTATCAGAAACAGCAGTGTTGCTCTGGTTTTGTGTCACTGCTAGGCTAAGAGTGGACCACTACCCGCATGGCCGTAACTAGCTATGAGGAGATTGACCTCGGTAGTTTCAGAAGGGTTTTTTCACGGATCTCCTTTCATGAGAGTAAATGTAGAAACGGCACCATTACGATAATACAGTCTAAATACAGTCTACTCAGAGGCACAGCCACAGTATCACAGGCCTACCCAATCAAATGGGGACAGAATATTTATTATGCTTCATATTATAGGATAATGAATTTTTTTTCTGTGAGTGCTGTCATTGTATTATGACCATCTGCAAAGCTCCGCCCTATTTTCCTCAACCCTCCAATCACTGCTTAGCAATCGCTGCTATCCGCAATTGCTTACATACATTATCAGCAGCCGCTATGTTCGTACCTAGTGTCAGGACACCAAGGTCCTCAGAAGTTTCGGAGGGTTTTATGAGATTTAATGTGGAAAAAGTGACGAAACTACACTCTACTCTACACACACACAGCTGAGTAGCTGTGGTTCCGCCATAGACATACCTGCCCGTTCTGTTTATCTCTGTACGAGATGCTACACAGCCCTGAATACCAGAGTAACAGACTTCTTTAGAAGTTCATGTATGCTGCACACATGCTATAGGCTAAGATATAACATGGCCCTGAGTTTATGATCATAATTAACAGATAATGCTTTCAAAATGTAAACCTCCCAAACATTTTATTATCTGGACTGCTCGTGGTGTTGCTAGCTAAATCAGCATGCTTTAATCTGTCTCTGGTAACTACTCAGTTTAGGCTACAGGCTCTGTAGTTGGCTATATTAGCTATTATATGCGAAATGAAAGTTGTATTGTCTTAACTTTTCATAAAATATTACAACTGGCATGAGAAAGTTCACTGTTAACTAGCATATTAATGGAAAAGCATCATGTAGCTAACACACAGTGTTACACACAGTCTCATTTATTTATGATAAAGATCAACATTTCTGTCTAGAGTCCACCGCAGAGCCTATTTTCAGACCCTTTAGTAAGGTCATCCTCTTCGAGAGCGGTCATCTAGGAAATAAAAAGGTAAAAATATTTTATTAAAAGTGACGACAAATATGACTGCAGTACAGCAATAATGCCACAAGGTTTTAGGCTGAAGGAAACTTCTAGCACTCTGCAGCGGTTTCCAGCCTGATCCTCAGGGCCGAGCAGGCCATTTTACTTCATCTCTATGTGTGTGTTGTGAGT
>JAILXH010073134.1:8613-18817 GCA_023558415.1 Piaractus mesopotamicus | reverse complement strand
AGAGCATTCTATCTCTCTACTATGCATGCTCACAATAAGGATGTTAAGAATATACAGTTCATTTAACACGCGTCTGCTGAAATAATTTTTGGTTGGCCGCTTTAGAAATGCAGTGTAAATAAATGCATTTTATTGGCTGCGTTTTCAGAATCATTTGTCTATTTAGAAAACAGTTATTAAAACAAAAATTTGTGTTGTGAAGTGTTTGTTCTCTTAATCTTTACAAAACACCTCAAATAATATCCTATTTATTATCCTAATTGCAGTTTTTCTTTATCACATTCATTTTTTCACTGTTTTTTCTACTTTTACATTAATCGTGATTACAGTGATCATGCATGCCTCGGAAATATGGAAGATGTTACTGTTCAGTGAAGTCTGTAGTTCTCATTTATTCAGCTTCAGTGGTTTGAGCCAAGGCTTCTACAATTTAGTTACTGCCAATTCCACTTGTTAGCTAAGTTTCCTACTATCACACAATGCTTCACAATAGGGGTAGTGGAGGCTAGCATGTACCCGTATTGGCTAGCATCGCACTGAGTGATGGGGGACACGGAGGACCATCCTACCAACCCAAAGATTTGTTTTTTTTACTGAACTGAATGTTATTCGTCTTGACATTTTCATACGTGGACTGTTGGTCTGAGGCCATTTGGTCTGAGGGGAAGGAGGGGGTTGGAGTAGGACAGGAGGTGGGTAATGAGGGGGGTGGAGTAGGACAGTGTGGGACAAGATCTGGGACAGGAAGTGAATGGGGTGGGACAGGAACTGTAATGTTCTGTCATTGCAAGATAAAACAGAGCGGCTCTGTGAATGAAGACATGCTGCATTGTCTCTCGGTGTGCAGCAGCGCTTAACTAGCCTAACAGCTAACCCCATTACATAATACTTCTATCAACTATACCCAAGGACCCAAGGACCTGATTGGACTATTAAACAAGAAAGAATAGAAGAGACCAAGAGCAAACATGCAAAGTACCTTTTTAGTTGGGGCCAAAAAAAACAAGGATACCTGAACTTTGTCTAAATATTCTCACTCTTATGTGAATGAAGTATGAATGAGTCGAGGGAAGAACCAGATATACAGCTCTCGTTCTTCCATTCCAAGCTTCAAGGGGCTCGCTACCTCTGCATTTTGGTCCTTAACTACACACCTTCATACTAGATTAAGTCTTTGAATGCTGGGCTCAGTCTCGCTGCTTTAGTGTCCTTCAGTGCCCCTTAGTGGTGAAACAACTTTCCATCTGATTTCTGCACCTCACAGTCACTCAATTCTTTCCACTATGATCTGAAAACTCTAACTCTGGTTCAAATAGAACTTTGTTGGGCTGTAATCGGGTAAAGACAGAGTTTTATCAGGCTCCAGTTGTGTTCAGACAGAATTTTGTCAGGTTACAGTCACGTTCAAAAAGAATATTTTGGGGTTACACTCTGGTTCAGACAGAATTTTGTCAGGCTACAGTCGAGTTGAGACAGAATTGTTTTTCGGGCTACACTCGGCCTCAGACAGAATTTTGTCAGCTACAGTCGGGTTCAGACAGAATTTTGTCTGGGACGTCCTTGTGCTGTCAATTAATCAATTCTTGGATCTCACAGTCATTTGGATCTCAGTCATCAAACCATTCTTGATGTTTCCTGGCAGAGAAACTGAGGGCCAGATGTTTGTATGTGAGAAGACATGACGCAAAATGTGTTTATGAAGCATCTAAAAATTCACATAATCAATTCATTTAGGCTGCTGCTAATCATACATTAAACATACATTGTGCACAAGCCCAATGCTTGTGACGCACAGGGTTTAAAGCCACAGTGAAAAAAGTTTATCTGAAGTCCACGTTTGTCTCTTTAGTGTGTAATTAGGACCACGAAATAAGACACATTTAATAAACCTTCTCACTCAAAACAATCAAAACTAACTTTGAATATTGAACTGAATATACTTTATATTATTGTCCCCTTAGAGAACTCCAACATGGACTCCCAGTACTACTAGTCTCATGCCCACCAGATACCAGATTCCACGTGTTGTCATTTCTTCTACAAAGTGACCTTCAAATGTGGATTTATTGCTCTGTCATTACCTCACCTGCTTATATGCTATTGAGGGGGGCTGCAGAATTAAGCCAGCTAAAAAAACATTGTTAACATTCCCAAGCAATGCCCCATCTACTGTCAACATGTTGGATAACATGAACCATACACATACCACCAAATTTTTGTAATATTAATTCTTAAAAAGGAAAGCAGAACTGGCTGGGTTGCCAACACAGTACTGTGTTATATTTCAGCTGAACTCAGCTAGTGGGTTTCTACATAAAAGTCATGTCACAAGTCTTAAACAGGGTTAATACTGATGTACTGCTTCTTGTGAATCTAAAAAGTGGTTGCTGAGTGTAACACTGTGGAGAGCATCCTGAGCAGCTGCATCAGCGCCTGGTTTGGGAATTGCACTGCCTCCAACTGCAAGACCCTACAGCGTATAGTGAGGACAGCTGAGAGGATCATCGGGGTCTCTCTCCCCTCCATCACGGACATCTACACAGCACGTTGTATCCGCAAAGCCACCAGCATTGAGAACGACCCCATCCAGCCCTCACACGGACTTTTTTCACTGCTGCCGTCTGGCAGAAGATACCGGAGCACCGTGCCATCACTGCCAGACTCTGCAACAGCTTTGATCCTCAAGCAATCAGGTTTTTAAATGCACGAGGACTGAACTACCCCACCCCCCCCACACACACACACACACATACTCCACATACACCCCTCTTTTGATGCACTACTTGCACTATCTGGAACGTTGCTGCTAATACTGTGTTTACACTGTTTTACTATCTCAGTAACTGCTGTGCTCACGTATGTTATCTGACTGTGTAACTCGCAGATCACAGTATGTTAAATATCTCTGCACCTTATTTTCACTACCTCACGCTCAGAAATGAGTGCTGTGTCGGCGCTGCGCTGTCCTGTCTGTTTACTGTGTCTAATGTCTGTTTAATTTATCGTATTTATTGTTTGTTTCTAGCTTAATTTTTTGTTTGCACACTCACGTCTGCACGTTCACACTTTGTGCTTTTTGTTCCTTGTTGCACTGTGTTGTTCCTGGAGGAACGCAATTTCACTCCACTGTGTACTTGTACATAGATGGAATGACATTAAAAGCCTCTTGACTTGACTTGACTTGACTAACTGTTAGTGCAGGACAGTCACGCCGTGTACCACAACATACCAAGCTGCTGCTAGTTCAGCACCTGCAGCCAGCTAGCAAAGAGCATATCTACCAGTTAGCTAAACATAAACAAACTCTTGTCAAACACATAACATAAAAGTTCAGCTTTCCTTTTTAAAAATTAATATTACAAAAACACGCTGGTGTATGTGTGAGCAGGTTCATGTTAGCCAACACATTAACAGGAAACGGGGGCCTTGTTTGGGGATGAAGCTAGTGAGTAATTTATGCACATCTGATAGTGACTTTGTAGAAGATATGCCTACATGGCAACAACTGGAATCTGGTGGGCTTCCCTGCTCTTTCAGTCTTTCACAGTCTTTCAGCCACCACTCTCAGTTCATCATCAACTTCTAGACTGATAAACCAGAAAACTAAGCCATGTATTTGATGAAAAATGTTCTCACTGGGTCATGTACAAAGACACGGTAAGTGTCACAAGTGGATATATTGTTCTGCTTCATCTAATCTGCTAACCCAAGAATCGCTCTAAGCAAGGGGTGTCAAACTCAACCAATAAAAGGGCCATAATAAAAAACCTCAACAAATCTGTCTATGTTTTTATTTCATTTTTAAATAACATTTTGGCATAACCTTAAATGACCATTGTTTATTAATACGCCAAAATGTCAATAGCAAAATATAGGCATTTTCAGCACACTTTGAACTATTACATGTATACCTGAAATATTCTGAGAAGAAAGTCCTCAGGAGCTACCTGTTTGCTTAAACTAGACATATTGCATCTTTGCTGCAAGTTCATTCATTTTTTGGGTTCAATTTCTGAGCTGCTGAGTGTTTATATTGGTTGAATTGCAGCTGAAATGCAGTTAGTGTGTTTGGTGATATGACTGGTGTGGTAGAATTGCGGTGTAACCACTGTCTCATAGATCGTTGCTGGGGGGGAGGGGGGTGGGAGCGCACATTATGTTGCAGTGCATGCTGGGGATTGTAGTGCAGGCCACTGTGAAATGGGCTAATATTAATAAAAAATGAAAATAATTTCACAGGCCAGATAGGATTGTGTTGCGGGCCTGATGTGGCCCACTGGCCTTGTGTTTGAAACGTTGGCTATAAGCTCTTCTACTTCAGTGTTTCAGATAAAGCCTTTTTGACCGAGTGTTGACCCCACCCTGATGGGATGATTGACAAGTTGGAAGTCTATTAAAATGGAAATGCATTGGGTCAAATGAATTTTCAAACTCATTTTACCACAGAATGAGCGCAGTAGACGAGAACATGTAATTTCAGGTGAGGTGAGGCGCTGTTTCCCTTTTCACATGCAAATTTTGACATCTTTCTCGCTCTGTATTCTCTTTGATAATGCAATCATACAGTTCTGGAAATGCATTTTTCTGAGTTTTCATTTGGAGGCCAACATTGCATATATGAGTGGGAAATTTCCATAACACTGTACAACCCACATAGCTACAACCTATTACCTCCTGACATTAAGAAATCTGAATACCAGAAATACAAATGAGTGCTTAAAACAATTTATTGAAAAGCCTTAAATCTTTTACCTGACGTTAAGAGCTGGGATTCAGAGAGAAGAACATGAGTCAAGTCAGAGACTATTTTCTCGGCCTGCCTAATTAAAGATCTTTTTACAGATCATCTGCAGAGACACATCATTCTGATTCATTCTCAAAGTGGGAAAGTGCTTTTATCTCTTTGTGTTAAGGAAATGGAAAATCACTGAATGTAATAGAGTTTTAGAGACTAGGATTGGAGCCAACTTCAAGCCAAGTTCAAAACTGATGACTAAATACATTACATAAATATTCCATTTTAATAGGGAAAAATTTGATAATAAAAAATTTAATCGATAGTGTAAAGTCTGGCCCTTTATGCTAAGTAATCTGGTCTGGTTTGAGGAGAAAGGGATTCTGAACTTGTGTAAAGTGACTCAGCTGAGTTCTAGAACATCTTGCAAAGACGAGCACCTCACTCGCCCCAGAAATGGCAGATGCTGCCAAATGCTCCCACCTCTTTCTCTGACCTTTCTTCACAGGAAATCTTCACTGTCAGGCTCAAATATATCACAGGTGTCACAAAGGGAGCACTTTCTAGTGCATGCCTGGGATGTCACATAAGCTTTTCAAGTACCACAACAGAGACCACAAGTGAAATTACTGCTAAATGTCACATTGATATCTAAACTTTCATTCATTTCTGCATCCAGAACATCTGCACAATACTGCAAATACTGAAAATGTTACCATGAAATCGTGCAACATATTTCTGGTTTCAGCCCTAAAAATTGGAATATGTATATATATTGACATTTATATACATATGTGTGTGTGTGTATGTGTATATATATATATATATATATATATATATATATACACACATATATACACATACACATATATATATATATATATATATATACATACATATATATATATATATACATACACACATATATTACATACGTATGTGTGTATATATATATATGTATATGTGTATATATATATATATATATATACACATATACACATTTATTTTTTCATACTTTCATACAGATGCACACACAATACATTTTGTTCTAATTCACAGTTACATCGACTGCCAGTGAACCGATGCCTGCCTGGCTTGCTGTGGTTTGCGTTTGCTTGCACCTTCAGTCTGATGCTAGTGCGAGTCTGACCATGCTCGGATGGAAACCTCCTCTTTACACGTCTCATAACAGGAAATATGAGACTGGTGTTCTTGTAATTGCTAGATGATTCACGTATCTCTGTCTTTTACAATGTCGGTGAGGGTCTTAGTCTGTTTGATTTTTTGCATTGGTGAACCTACAGGCTCCAAGGGTAAGTTTAAATATTGTCAATTACTGGGATAGTATGACTAAAAAAAGAATCATATTTACTTAAATTAATTTTTTGTATCTTTCTTCAGAAAATGTTTCTGAAATTTCTCGAGGGAACGATGTTTCTTTAAGCTGCCCCTTCAGCACTGGACAGGCTCGTTGGAAAGGACCTCAGTTCAGCAACACAATGAGAGTTAATGTAAACAAGACAGAATATTTATTTATAAAAAACTTTCAAGATCAGAATAAGGGAGAGTATGTCTGCCACAATGAAATGAATCAATACAGTTTAACTTTGGATCTGAAATATGGTAACCACTTAATAAAATAAAAATTATATATTTAAAATAATTATATATTTATATAATTACAACCATAATAAGAACAATAACAAGAAAAAACACTATAAAAGTCTGTATATGTTTGTTTCAGGGTCATCAAATGATGAGTCGGTTTTGTTTCGAGCCAGTCAGGGAGATTCACTCTTCCTCTTCTGCAAAGATCTGACCTCTTCATTTATAAGAGCCAACTGGTACTGGACACCCCACTATTCAGATCAACCTGTCGACCTCAGACTGAACTCTGGTCACTTTGGAAAACGGCTCCATTTCAGAAATAAGGACAATGACTTTTCTTTAACCATCGCAAATATAGACTGGGGCGACTCGGGGCGATATAAATGTCAACGTTTCCACAGTTCGTCTGAACCTAAAAGAACTTACTTTGAACTCGTCGTGGTGAGAGGTACCCTAATATGTATTATTTATTCTACCGTAAATGATGCTTACCTCAGTGCTGACTTATAAAAACTGAAATCTGTCTGTCTGCTCCACAGTTTGCGCTGACCCTCAGCAGATAACTGAGGGGGAAGACGTCAAGTTAGAATGTGAAGTTTCCTATAAGTTTCCACTCATACAATTGCGCTGGATCAACATGGACACCAAAGAGAACTTTCCAAACCCACATCAACTGAGGAACATTACAATGGGCCAGAGAAACTGGATGTGTGCTGTATTTGATGGCTCCAAACTAAAAGCACTTATTCCATTATCTCTCAACGTTAGCCAGCATTTCACAACCACTGCCAGATCATCAACTCCGACCACTCACTGTCACACCTCCGATGAGTCAAAAACTCTGATACAGACTACAAGAAACAATCGCTGGACTACATCAGAAGCTGACTCAGAGGGTATACAGAGCGACATGCATTAACATATTCTCAGTGAAATTTGCATGTAAAGAATGAATAATAGATGTACTTTCTGTAACCCCCCTGCATTCTCTGACAGGAACCAGCCACCCTCGGAAAAACCTAATTTTAATCACCACTGGGTTCTCCTTCATCCTTGTAGTGGCGCTTGGTGCTGTATGCTGGAGAAGAAGGACTAAGAGTAAGAAAATTTACACCTATAATTATATCATCCTCTTACAGGTATGTACATCAAGTTGCTAGTTTATCAGGTACTAATATTTATTAGTTGTTTTAGTTGATGTTTATTAGATGTCTTGAATATGTCATTTAAATCAGGCAAACCTAGCATGTTTCTAGTATGAGTTTGTGTTCAATTGAGCACTGGAATAGACAAAATCGGTGAACTTAGTGAATTTGAATTTGACTTGATGGTTCAAATTAGATGGTTCTAGCATGCCCCAAATAGCGTCGTTCTGGGTTTTTCAAATACAACTGCTTCAGCAAAGACATTGTGAATATCTAAAAGCTACCTGTGACGGGTTATCTTGTGGACAAAAACAGCTTGTGCAACAGAAGGATAAAAAGAGAATGACGTGCAAGCAAACAGAGCAAAAGCAAACCACAACACGCACATCCAAAATCAATACTGGTGTGCAGATTGTCACAACACAATAGATGACTTCTCCTTGAATGGGCTACAACAGCGCAAGACCATGTTTAGTGCCGGTATTGTCAGATCAAAAACTAGGAGAATAATAACTGGCCCACTGAGTGGGAAAGAAGTTGAACATTGTTGCTGACCAAATTCAATCCCATTCATGGCTACAGTTTATCCACACCTGAACACTTCTTGAATGATAATGCACCATGTTAGAAGACACATATTTTTACTTAATGGGTCAGGGAACATGATGGAGATTTTCAGCTCCAGAGGCCTGCACAGTCCCCCAATCTCAACCCTACTGATCATCTTCAGGATGAAGCAAAAAGGCCCTTTCAGTTTCCAGAAACTGAACAACAGAATTATGTAGATATAGAATCCATGCCCTGACGATTTCATGCTGTTCTGAAGTGCAGTGAGATGCAACACGCTACTAGATAGTAGTACTTAATACCCTGGCAACTCGCTATCTGGGCTCCTTAAAGAACTTTATTTTAGATATTAAATTAATTATTCAACTACACAAGACCTTGCAGTAGTTTTATTAGATCGTCTTTGTTTCTTTACTGTGTTTTCTAATCAGAGAATTCAGAAGCGGAGCACCCTACTCTATGTGTGAGAGACAGCGTTACATATGCTGAAGTGAGCTTCAGACAGAAATCAGGTGGGTCAGTTTTATGTCACTTTTAGGCTCTGCTTTTTCTGGTCCCCAAAAAAAAGAATGATGTACTGTTAGGTATAAAATTAGTATAACTTTGTCAAAAACTAATACAACACAAACAATTAGGGTCGTTTCTACTCAGAAATGCTCTCGCTTTTCTGTAAAACCTTACAGTAATTTTATTAGGTCATCTCTACTGTGTTTTTAATCAGAGAGGAGGAAAAAAATGGAGGAAGATGCACCCTCATATGAGAGAGACAGCGTTACATACGCTGAAGTGAGCTTCAGGCAGAAATCAGGTGGGTCACCTATATATCAAACACATTCACACTTTTTAGGCCCTAAATTTTCCAAAAGAAAAACTGCTGGAGGTGAAAGTGATCCTTTGACTGAATGTGCACTGTAAAAATGATTCACTGTGTAAACTTAAGAAAGTAACCTGGTTGCCTTTTTGAGTTATTTAATTTTGAGTTCATTTAACTTCAAATAACAGCAACAGAGAGTAAAATATGGATTACTTTTTTGAGTTAAAACATTAAATAAATTTTTACAGTGTAGTAGAACACAGAACAAGGCTGCCCAAAATGTGTTCTGTGTTCCAAAGTTGGCCCATAAGAGCGTCTGATTTGGCCCACCAGAAGGTTACTCTGAGCCCATCTCCGCACTCAATATGTCGTACTGCAACATATTTTCATAATCTATATAACTTATTAAAATTACATTTTCTTTTATAATTTATATTTTGGGTATTTTAGTAACAAAATATGGTGTAATGTTATAAAATACATTTTTAAAATGGTCTTTTTGGCCCTTACTCTACCACAGACACTGCACTTTGTGCCCCCAGGACAAAAAGCTGAATATGGTCACATCTTTTAAAGATTTTATACTACTGTTCAAAAGTTATAATTTTTTGTCACATTACTATTTTTTATTATTTTATGTAATAAAGAGCTCATATAACATTATACACTGATCACCAAAAGTTTTTTTAAACTTTTATGCAATAGTTATGAGAACAACAGCATAATAAATATGCTGTTATTATTTACAACGGTTTTTGATTGAGTTATCTGCCTTGAGATTTGATCAATAAGATGCATTCTGGATTTAAATTTTATTTTGTCTTCAGGCTTGATGCTATACAGCCATTTCAGTTTTCATTCATATCTTTATATCTTTACAGCTTCTTAGTGTCCTACTAATTATTAGAAGTGATTAGAATAATTTTATACATTTATCTGCGACACACTACATTTTATATTTTTGGAAGTGTATAATCAGTGCAGCTCTGTCAGTTTTCTTCTTCTACTGCTCAGTCTGTTCTGGAATATAACAGATTAACATAATGTACGAAACTCTTTGCAGATGGTGTTTCCTCTGAATGTGAGCGAGTTTCTGTGAGTAAACACAAAGTTCAGCACAAACCCATTTCCTTCTGCTTCATCTCTGTTTCTCTATATAAAAGACCCCCTTTTTTCTGTGTCCTCTTATTCAGAATGATGATCCACCCAAAACAGAAGTCCTGTATTCATCTGTTAACCTGTCTGAAAGTTTAAAATGAATTTATTTGGTGTTTATATAATGTTCCACACATTTAAAATGTATTCTACTTAAGTCATTAACACATTTATCATTTT
>JAILXH010073112.1:0-12501 GCA_023558415.1 Piaractus mesopotamicus | reverse complement strand
AGAGAGAGAGAGAGAGAGAGAGAGAGAATAAGAGAGATGGAATACTCCCTGGGGCCCTACATACATACTTTAGAGCAAAAACGGATGGATTTTCCCTCCCTCTCAGCGTCCCTCCGAGACGCTTGCTGTTTTTGCTGACTCATCATCGTCCTCTTATGAGTAAGAAGATGAGCCTTGTTAGTTAAAAAGTGATGGAGTGAGAGAGGGAGCGGGCGAGAGAGAGAGAAGGAGAATGAGTGCAGAGTCATAACCCGCACATTGATTTACGCGCATTAGCCCCAGAGATGATCCTGTATTTATTTCAAAAGAGATTTCGCTGAGGGGGGAAAAAAAAAGACCACCATTACTTTCTCGTGCGACGCTGACACGCTGCTGGAATTTAGCTGCAGTTTCATGATTGGCCCACTGTTCTCCCAGCAGACCGCAAACGACAGCGTGATTAGCTCAGACGGGCGGAGGTCGCGCAGACAGCCATTTCATTTTTCACGCTGCTAATGATCGTATTGTTTCATGATGTCTCTATTGTGAAGGATGACTGCATATGCAGATCTCAGGACGCTTACTTGCTAGAAACGAGAACTTTTTTCTTTCTTCTGCTAATCTTTATCTCGACTTCTGTCATTTTCTGTTCTGTTTCTTAAACTTGTCCACTAAGTCTACATCTGTTTTTCATCTTTCTTTGTTTGTGAATGCTTTTCTTGATCAAAGTAATGGTCTGTTCATCAAGAGGTTAAGCAGTGCGACATTAGCCTCAGGGCTGCTTGTTTACAACATACTTTTTATTAAAATATAAAACATTTATGAGTATATTCACTCAATAAATATATAACAGTTTTCAAACAAGAATAGAAAATTGTGGAGAGCACTGTCTTACATGATGGTACAACGTCTCCCATAATTTTTTCAACTGGGTTGAGATCAGGTGATCTGTGAAGGCCATAGCACATGCTTTATCTCATTTTCATACTCACGACCCCACGTGCCCTTTGGATGGGTGCGTAGTTATCCTGGATAGAAATGTTTCATTCAGTCAGAATAACTATAATAATCAGTATTATGCTAAATTGCAGTGACCCTTTCCTCTAAAGGCCACTGGACACACTGTGTTGCATCGCGCAGCGGCCAGAAATTTGAAACCATTGTTTTCAACAATTGGCACCGCCATTTGGTGCACAAAGCGCTATTCAATTTCTCAGTGCATCACAGTATGTATTTTGTCATTACTACCTTTAATTACAGCCATATGGAGACCAAAGAAAACCATAGTAGGTGACGTGGCTTGAAATGTACACAGAGAATGGCAGTCAGCCTTTTAGATAAATAGACAGATGCTAATGGTCAGTTAAAGTTAGTATCATAGTCTTTTTCACCTCGTATCTCACAACGTAAAAAAAAAGTAAGCATTAAAGGGGAATTCCACCAATTTTTCAAAATTTCTGCTTAAATAAAGTCATTCAGATTAGTTTAATGTCAAATGCCGCATTATAGAGAAGCTTGCCAAGTCAGAATTGTTCACAGTGGTGGTGATAAGAACCAGATGTCTCTGTAGCTCACTGAGAGCAGGAATCACATCAGAGGCTAAAGCATCCGAGGAGTTCACTTGTGAAGTTCTATGTCTAAAGTCTTTCGTTTGGTTGATTGAGCTGTAGTTGAATGATTTTAGAAATCTCGTTCTTTGGTGACTCACACCGTAAGTTTGTGTACAGACAAAGCCTAAGATTTATATACTCACAATGTATGAAAACGCTATGTCCATGTTATGTGAAACACTGAGCACTGAAGCTAAAAGTCAGGTGGACTAGAATCACACAGTGTAGGTCTGTTGGGAATATACCAAGGCTAAATGTCTAAAGTGACCAGTGACATTGTGTCCGACTATGACAGAGTCAGTAACTCCTCTTTATGTGAGCAGAGAGCCTTGTTCTTTGTTTATTGGCCCGGGAGCTACACTCCGCTTATGTCACATGGAATGATGGCGCATTTTTATGAGTACAAATAAATGAGCACAGTATTGGCCCGAAACCAGTATCACTATCGATGCATCCCTAATGATTACAAATACAGTGCCTGATGCCTATAACATTGTTTTACAATAGTTTTGAGATATGATTTAGGCCTAAAACCTTTTCAAAGTCCATTCATGGCAAAATAGTAGGTGAATCCCCAAAGAAAACTTGTTATCTCAGATTTACCACTATTTTACGATCAGCAATATTACATGGCTACATTTGTCCTGTAGACATTGTGACCTCTGGTTCCTATCACCACCACTGTAAAGAACTTTGAGTTGGGGCATCTCTCTTAAGGATTTTCTTTACATCTCAACCATTGAATTGTGCAGTGGTTTAGAAAACAGACTGAAAACATGCAAACAAAATGCCCCCCTCAACATAACAGAGCCACCATCATGTAGGGGTTAAGCATTCAGGCTTGTACGGCTCTCTTGGTGTACACCACACATGCACTTGCCCACTTGTGGAGAACATGGTGATGGATGACTCATTTGACTAATTCAATTTTTTCACATTTCTATGGCCAAGTCCTACACCCCCGATCTCTCTAATGCGCACCTGTCTTTGTATTAAGGGGTTTATGCACTGCGACCTGACTTTATGTAGTTAAGCTATTCTTGCAGACAATCTGATCATGTCTTACACTGGCATTCTCAGTCACCTGAAGAGCAGTTGCTCTTTTGTTTGTCTTATATATCACACTATTGCACGAGCATCACAATGAATGAATGAAAGCCTTTTAAACCTTGAGCGCACTACTTCTGAATGTGTTCCAGGTGTTGAGATGCTTTTGCAAGGTCACTGCAACTGACAGAGGTAGCAGGGGATACAGGCTCACTATGTGTCAGAACCCCTGGAGCTGCTTTATTAAGCACCTTGCTCAAGATCACAACAGCATTAGCAGTTACATGACACTGGTGTTAACTTCTCATAGCATCCCAAACAGGATTTGAACAGGCTGACCTTTGGTTAATGGTGTGGAGCTACTATTTGCATCATATTTAAGAAAATAGAAACATCATTAAGTGCCAACAGAAATATAGAAAGATGTTTCTTCCTGCGATGGCTGTTGGAACATTAACTTTACATTAGCGTCAGAACATTAACACTAAACACATTTACACACCACATTTTGGTTGTTGACTAAGAAAGCAGCAAACCATATTTATCCCAATATGGAATCACTTTAAATGCTTTAACTGATTGGGTTCAACTCATTCAGCTGAATTGATAATCAATAGGCTCACATGCTCTGATAAAACGCAGCATGTGCTGCATCCTAAATTGTTCGGAACATGATAAAACAAAAAGGCTGAATGAAGCAAACTTGGGGAGCCAATTACAAAGATGTTGCTCTAACGCAGGAAACAAGCTTCTGGAAGAAATCCATAAATGACAACCACATAGCTAACTAAAGAGAGAACATCCTCTGCAGTAATAGTACAACCAGGCTATACATCTAGCTAAGCAAATTCATACTAAACACGTCTGCATTCTGCAGCATGACAAATGGTCTCCGACACTTTGCACTTTCTCTTAATTGGCAGTGCTGAGATTTTTACCCACAAACCTCAGGTGCTCCGTTGTGTCCTACTCTTCAAGATCCTTTTTACAAGCCTTTGTATGCTGTAGAATTACCATTACCCTTCACTGGAACTAAGGGGCCTACCCAAATTCTGAAAAAGAGCCCTAGACCATTATCCCTCCTTTTCTCTGTGCACACATTGATCTTAGTACTAGGGATAAGTGAAAGCAAGACTGCAGCAATCTAGCCTGTCCTTGCTCATCTACCCTGCAGGATCCAAACTGTTGTAGTGGAGAAGCCCAAGAAAGTTGCAATTCTGGGCAATATTCTAGACTCTTTTTTGCCTGTAATGACAGTAATTCTGGCCCAAGGTGTTCCAATTTCTTCACTTTGATTTTTTTTTTTTTGTTGTTGGTGAAGATCAGCCCTCTTCTTGCAATTGCATTCGGTTGTTGTCCAGTGAAGATACTGATAAAAAAGCACATCTCTAAGTTTCTTTCCTACTCTTTTTTTCTCTAAGTGAGAAAAGCTGAGGCATCAGGTCACTCTGAAAAGCCTGGGCTGGTGCAATAGTGTGTAATGCCCTTCTTAGCCCAGTTTGCAGAGTTCACATCATCAGTACAGTTGTATCAACGTCTTACAGGGTAAATTCTTTCGGTAACATCACCAAAGGGAGCATTCAGGGCTACATTATATACATTATATTATAAAGGCTGCTTCTGTCCATTTTGATGTCATTTTACCTCAGTATGCATTGTGACAAACCCTTATTAATGTTTTGTCAGTTGTCATGAAAAGCTTAGATACACTACAGAGCCAAAAGTATATGGACACCTGACCATCACACCTTTATGAGCTTGTTTGATATCCCATTCCAGAACCATGGACATTAATATCGAGTCGTAATTCAGAGTGTTATAGCTCCAATTTGCAGATATAACAGCCTTCATTCTTCTAGGAAGGCTTTCCACAGTATTTTGGAGCGTGTTGGTGGGAATAGGCCTGGCTCACAATCGATATTGCCATTTATTTCAAAGGTATTCAGTGGGGTTGACATCGGGACATTTTCATAATGTTTATGTAGAATTAACATTAACCTTCACTGGAACTAAGAGGCCGAGCCCAAACCCTGAAAAACAGCCCCAGGCCATTATCCCTCCTCCTCCAAACTTTACTGTTGGCCCCATGCATTCAGGGAGGTAGCGTTTTCCTGGCATCCAACAAACACAGAACTGTCCATCAGATTGCCAGATAGTTGAGCGTGATTCATCACTCCAGAGAACACATTTCCACTGCTCCAGCAGCAGTCTGCTTTACACCACTCCAGCCAATGCTTGGCATTGCACATAGTGGTCTTAGGCTTGTGTGCATCTGCTTGGCCATGGAAACCCATTCATGAATGCCAGTGTTTGTCTATGAAGGTTGCATGGATGTGTACTTGATTTACACCTGTTAGCAATGTAGTGTATAACATAGGATGTGGCCAAAGAAATCCCGAACACAATTATTAGCAGGAGTGTCCACCTGCTTCTGGAGAAGTGTATGTGTTGTGTAGCCTTATAATTTAGAGAAGCTGGTACTATATACACAATTAAAAACAAATGTGCCAGAAAGGGGTTACTTTGTTCTTTGCCATAGAACTACTTTTGATTCATTAAAGAATCTTTCAGTTGAGTGTTTTCAACTGAGCTCTTTAAAGAACCATCCATCAAAAGGTTCCATAGGGAAACAAAAGTGGTTCTTCTATTGCGTAGCTCCAAAGAACCCATTCTGGCACCTTTAGTTCCTTTATTTTTAAAAGTGTTTCAAGTCTTAGAGGGCCGTCAGTGAAAGTTCCCATTCTATTACAGCTCACAGCAAAGCTGTGCCAGGCAATCAACAGCCCTTGATTACCTGGCTCAAATGTGTTAGGAACGGGTATAAAAAAGTCTGACTGAATTCAGAACATCTCAACTAAATTTCCACTCAAACGAAGGTAATTAAGCAACAACAAATTCTTAATCAAAATAAAAATTGCAAAGCTCGTTTATTTCATGAGAAACGTATAGTACTGTGCAAAGGCCAGAGAACATCCTTTGGTTGTTTAATTTCCTGTCAAAATGGACATTAAATTCAAGTTTCTGAGGAGATTACATATAAAAAATAGATATAAAATAATTTACTTTCATAAGAAGGGTGAAAGGAAAAGAAGTGAAAAAACAGAAATTTCCAAAACTGGACTTCAAAATGTCATTAAAAGATAGAGAGAAAATGGGACTTCTAACAACCCTGCAAAACCTGGTAGACCACCAAAACTGTTACCATCATATAAACAGTACTTAAAGCTTTCATCTCTGAGAAAGAGAAAATCAAGCTCCACTCTCACTTCAGATCTGAAATAATCCACAATGTTTCTGTCCATCCTTCCACTGTGAGAAGACAACCCAGCGTTAAAGGTCTGAAGAGATGTATAGCTGTCAGGAAGCTGTTACAGAGAAAAGAATATAGACAAAAAAGATGAAAATTTTCAAATCAAACAAGGAAGCAACTGGTGTTCTCAGAACAATAGACTGACCACCCCAGAGTGCAGACTTCAACATCAGTGAATGTGTTTGGAATTACTTGCATTGTGAGAAACAGAAAATGAACCAGTTTCTAAGACTGAACTTTAGAGGAAAAATATCCCTGCAGATTTCTTTAAAAAAAACCTCAAAGCAAGTCTCCTGAAAAGAATGGAAGCTGTAAAGAAGGCAAAGAGTGGACGATGAGAAATTAATAATGTACTTAATGGATGTTTTGACTGGTAATTCATATTGGCCTAATAACAATATCTAAAAGATGCACCAATTTAGTAAAAGTCAAGGAACAGCAGATATGGGGATTTTATTTTATAAATGATTTTTTGTCGAAATGATCACATCTCAAAATGACCATCTTTCCTTTCTAGTACTACATAAATGAAGGGTGGTATCTGGCTTTTGCATAGCACTGTATATGTGAAACAATAATGAGTAAAATATTTTATATAGTTTAATGAAAATTTGTTAGCTATTAGTACTTTCCTAACAGATGCTCAGGTAGCAGAAAGGAGCTTGTTTTCTGATGCTTAGCAGACTAATTATTCATGTAATTAAGAATAGTCTGATATTCTGATATAATCGATAACAAAACCAGCATTTCATTTTAGCTGGGATGAATATAAAAAGCTGATTTTCTGTGAAAAAGTAAGGTAACTACTACGAAATCTTGTAATGTAATCCTAACTTTTAACTCAGCTACTCACCATAACTGTCATTACTAAAGAAAATAAACATATCTACAGCATGAACATGGATTTGTTTTAAGAAGTGTCCCCCAGGAGCCACACACTACCAAAAGCAAATTTTAAATGCAGATTCCTAGTTGAAAGCCAACCGCAGTCCAAGACCTGACTTTATTCTTTTCAGAGTATCAGCAATTCTTTGTCTTTGAGTTCAAGATATTATCAAGTATGCATAGAGAATACTTTATAACCATGATTTTAAGTTTTCAGTAGGTCCCAGAAGAAACAATGTGAATGAAGTCTAAGGCTATCACTAGCCTGTCCTGAAGATGAAACTGACTACACTCTTGGCAACAAACTTGCAGTGCTCCACCAAATGCAAGCAGCCACCATAAGTAATGTATATAAAAATGATGTAAACTTATCCACCTAGTGGAAATTCTAGTATAATACCAGTTGGAAAATCTTCTTGGTTCCATTTGGGACCTGTTGACTCCAACCAGTACACAATCAGAAAAGAAGGTATGAAACTGTCACTGGGGCAGTACCCCTTTTGTCACTGGGGTGGTAACCTCAAGGGTACATCTCAGAGCCTTTAGTCAGGGACCATACTTGTACCATAATCCACTGAAATTGTATTGAAATTGTAAAAACTAAGTTGTATTGACTCCACACACCCCGTCTCGTCTCCAGGATTTTTATTTTATTGTTCTGTTTTAAAACATCAGGTTATGAAAAAATATGAACTTTTCCACTGGAAAAAAAAAATTATTTAAGGTACACAATTGTAACCTTAAATCTACTGTTGTACCTTTACATTGTTTGTACCTTGATGAATGAAAAAATGTACCTGCACAGTACTTTTATTTCTAGCAGTGTAGAAATACTACTGTTTTTTTTAAATGGAAGTTGCCTGGTAGCTTACTGATTTGGAACATCCAGTAGAAACCAGTAGAAAAATCTAGTTGAACCCATTAAAATCAACTGGAATTTCTCCACCAAACTATTCCATAGCATGCAATTTCCTCTCCCATTTATATGGAAGGAAAACATCACCAGTCAGATTCAGATTCATTACACTCAGTTTTATAGCTGAAGTGGTTCACCTGATGCATACTCCTGTTAAGCTGCCTAAATATAGGCCATTTATGACCTAGCTGCACAGCCCTTTAAATAAACTAAGCCTATTAACGTGACTGTTATCGTTACATATAACCCATAAACGTCAACACTGGTTTCAGTTCATCAAATAAGTAGCACAAAAGCAACAAATGTCTCTTTTTCCTTGTTATGCTTCTATTTTCCAAGCTTACTATAATGAAGTCATGGAAAGAGTGCCAGTCAGTAAGAGCATAAAGCAATGTAATGACAACTAGCAATTTATATATCAACTTCAATAAGTAAGCCAATTCATTTTGATTATGTGTGGTCGAGCCCCACCTGAGTGGATCCATGTTTGCTGCCGTGTCTTACGGTGAAGCCCACTGTGCCTGAAATTGGATTGGGGCAAGGCTCAAGCGTGGTCTTGTGAAGGAAAGTGATGTGCTCAATGCTTCAAGTTCACACATAATAATCTGTTCATATCTCTTGGTCCACTTGATGAGATTACAAGAAGAGGATCCAGGGAGCTCTGGAGGCTGAAACAAAGCCGCTTGTTTGATGTCCCCTTCAAGCCATTAAAAACGTTCCAAATGAAACATGGATGAGCCCACAACGTTCTGACTGAAGGGGAAGAATACTGGTGTGGTGGACAGACACAGACCTGGGGAAACCTGTCTCATTTTCACATACGTCATCCCAGTGGCGTAACTAGGATTTTATGGGCCCCCAAATGAAAATGATCCTCGATGAATAAATAAATAAAAAAGACAATTGAATTAGCATGTTTACTCATTATTCCTGTCTTAGAAAGTTGGCTCTTGAATGTAAGCTGATGGATGAAATATATTATTTTGTAATTATAGCTACCCGTGAGGTGTAAAATTGTATAAGTAGCAATTTAAGGGATCTAATAACGATGTTACGAAAGCTGGTCACCACCGGCACCCCCTTGCAGTGCTATTGCCTCATCTGCCCTGCTGGTAGTTATGCCACTGCCTCACTGATAAAAAAAAAATGTATTCATTTATACAGATGAGTGACAAATTAAAGGAAAATACAACAGTGTCTTAGGTGCCACCGGGAGCTACTATAACAGTTTCAGTGCACCTTGGTATACGTTCTCTCTGGATCTGTACTTGAGGGATGGAACACCATTCTTCCTAAAGAAAGCCCCTCAATTGGTGTTGATGACGTTGGTGGAGAGCGCTGTCAACGCGTCATCTATCAACTGTGAAGGCGATAGCACATCATTTACATCATGTTTAAACTCATCAAACCATTCAGTGACCCCTTGTGCCCTATGGATGGGGGCACTGTCATCCTGGAAGAGACCACTCCCATCAGGGCATGTCTCATCATAGGATAAAGGTAATCTAAGGCAGTGGTCACCATTCCTGGTCATGGAGTTGTATTTTTCTGTGGAGTATAGGTCCAACCACAATCTGCTATGCCTGCTTCAGCTAATTAACATTTCATACCTTCAAACCATCTCTATATATTACAATTATGCCACTTTTTGCCCAGAGGCTCTGGTTACCATTAGCTCAGCTAACATGATAACAGCTCTGCTCCCCACAGAACATGTTCGATTCTGGCTAACTAATGCACCAAAACAACTTTAGATGATTAAATGATTAAATTCTGAGGGAGTGAAGTTGAGAAGCCGGTTTTGAAGGGATAGAAAGGTTAAATTAAACCTGTTCCATGGTGTTTGGATCTGTAGCCTGATCGGCTAACTTAATGTTAGCTTAGTGAGCAGGCTACAGACCCAAACAGTGTCACAAGCCACAGTGCAGGTCTGATTCTGACTAACCGGTGATCTGCTGAAACAAGGACAGATGATAAAAACGAATGTCTGAGAGAGCAAAAGTTAGATGAGAGGTGCTGGAGCAACAGAGCTGAAATCAAACTGGTTCTGTGGTGTTCAAGACTGTTGCGTTTTGGCTAAGCTAACGCTTAGCTTGCTTGTCAGTTCAGTTCATGAATGCTTTGGTACTTAGCTGATGAGCTGAATCAGATGTGTTTAATGAGGCAGTTTGCTGAAATCTGCAGTGTTCTGGCCCGCGAAGACTGGAGCCTCACGCATATGCACTACAGTATAGACATGGTTCCAGCTAACTGATGCAAAAATGACACTTGTTTGGAGGATATCGGAGAGCGCAAAGACGAGTGACTGTTGTTAGTTTGAAAGACGATATCAAACATTTTCCCCTCTTTCTATCGGTGCCACCTATCAGTGAGCTCCTACACCTCTAATCAGTGAGCCCCTAAAATATAAATAGGTAGAATGTGTTTATATGACCATTTAGACATGGAACAGACATTTGACACATAATGACTTTGAAATACCACCATCATTTTAAAGTATCCTATGACCGTTATACCACCCAATCCTAGTTGGAACTAAACTCTACAGGAAAGTAGATCTCAAGGAGAATGGCTAGATGACCTCTGCTCTAAGGAGACAAGTGGACCCAAGCTAATGCCCTATTCCTTCCATTAAAGCAGGTGTTCAGATGACTCCCAGGTGGATTTGATCTACTCATCAGAGGCTTTTGCGCTAATATGTCAGCTTGAGCACACACTGTCCTATGAAACATACCAAATACTAAAAAAATCAGAAATTTATGTAAACATATAAAGTTTTCACTCACACTTTAATGTTGATAATGTAATTTGTAATGAAAAAAATTGTGTCAAATTAGAAAGGATTGCAAAATAGAAGCATTTTCACCAGTGGTCTCAGACTTTTGGACCCCACTGTCTAACATAATACAATAATATAACACAACTGTAATAACTCACAGTACTTTTACTTTTGATATTTAAGCACATTTAAAAGCAAGTAGTTTTAGAACTAGAATAGTTCTACTTTTACTCAACTACAAAGACTTGGTAATTTGTGTATCACTGGCATTAAAGGGAGGTGATGTCATCGCAGATAACATTTGTGAGAACTGCACATTGTGATGCAGTATGCATCGGTGTGAGATGTGAAAATACTGTTTTATAAGTAAACATCTGGGAATAATTGTTGTGGTTACCAGGGTTGGGCAAAATACTTAGTGTAGTGATAGTTGAATACTGAATACGCTGTCCGAAATGTTTTATATACATATAACATATTCAGAATACATTTACAATTTATTTAGAATACATACTGATAAGGTATATGGAAAAAACTGCTGTTGTAAATTTCATTTAATTAACACTGTTTCTCGCTTGTGCTAGCTTCTTATATTCTTGTTAATATGTTTCATGAAAAAATTACAAAATTCTCAACATTATTTTGGTTCTCATCACCTGCTTCAGTCCTCTGCTGCTCCTATAATCCCACTGTTGTCTCATGAACCAAGCAAACAGTTCACTATAACCTAATAACAAAATCTTGTAAATTTGACTGTCAAGTGAGTAGGTATGTTAGGTATGTTACTTGCCAAAAACTCATGCATGAGTCAAGTACAACTCCGATTCTAAGCTTATAATTGCTTATCCATGAACATGCCCTCTACTGCGCTCTACTAATTTGGTTCA
The DNA here is from genome assembly GCA_023558415.1 of Piaractus mesopotamicus. Lineage (NCBI taxonomy): Eukaryota > Metazoa > Chordata > Actinopteri > Characiformes > Serrasalmidae > Piaractus > Piaractus mesopotamicus. The sequence goes on along the minus strand of JAILXH010073112.1, from coordinate 1,088 downwards.
TCACATTGATTTATTAGTCTACTCAGGCTTTAGCAGGAACGTCATTGTTTGTAAAGAAGGTGTTTTTGTATGTATGTCTTTACATGCCATGCACTGATTTTTCAAACAGATAATCAACAAGCATTGATGCTGTTTCTCTTAAAGATAGTATATATTTTAAACTTAGTGGTTACTATTCCTGTGATGGACTGGCGGGGTGTATCATGCCTTCCCCCAATGACAGCTGGGATAGGCTCCAGCACCCTACCGTGACCCAGAAGGATAAGCGGTCTAGATGATGTGTATGTGTGTGTGGTTACTATTCTAAAAGTACTGTCCTACATATTTAAAAGGTAACTATATTCTAAATACTGCCTTCACAAACTGTAACTTGGAACAAATACAGATACTTGATTTCTGTATTCTCAACACGTGTTAACAGTTCCACACTTTGTATACCATTACATCCCAACCCTGCTAGTGACAACCTTCGATTTTCGTGACTATCCTGTCAAAAGGTCACCCTAGTGTACAGCTTTTAGAGAAGTTGTTTCTGTGTGTGTTCTGGATAGAGTTAAAAAGGTAGGCCTAGTGCAAGCAAAGGCCTAAAAGCCAAATGTTATGTCTCCACTCAGAATGCTGGTGAGAAATTTGGTGTAAGTGGAGACAAGCTGTAGTGCGACAATTAAACATGAAGGTTGCACTACAAGCACATGAACAAATGATTTAAACATCAAAGCAAAAATGAGCGGAAGACCAAAGCAGATGTACTATGAAATGCCCAAAATAGGCAATAAATATTTCACACACTGAGCAGATAAATAATATTCCGAGATATTACAATATAACAACAACAAAAAACTACACGAACTACAAAGGAGTACAAAAGAGGCTGTGTTTGGTTTTCACTTTTTTCAGTCTGCATATGAAATGAGTTAATCTCCTTTTATAAAGCACTTAAAAACATGATTAAATAAAGTAATTTTGCAGTGATTTCTCCTGTACCCGATATTCCAAGTTTCTGTTAAATGAACTGTAGAATAAGCAGCAGTAATTTCATACCATTTCTAAATTGCTCAAGGTTGGATGAAGCCTAACTAGGACTTGAT
>JAILXH010073062.1:19128-29391 GCA_023558415.1 Piaractus mesopotamicus | reverse complement strand
TCTCTCTCTCTCTCTCTCTCTCTCTCTCTCTCTCTCTCTGTCTTTCTCTCAGGATAGATGAATGGTGTCCCCCAGCCTTTTGGATGGATTGAAAATCTCTTGCCTGTCAGATATTTTTGCGGAATTATGGGATCAAATGACCCCTCACTCCGCCCTCGCCTGCTGCGGCTGAGTGACAGATGGGAAAGGGGAGTCAGTGGTTGCCATAGTAACCTCACTGATGCTGTTTGAGTACCACTCTGGGTCTCATTCACCCAACTTCCTTCGCACAGCCTTGGCCATATGGCTCCAGCTTTGAAATCCAGCGCTACGGTACATACAGCGTAATGATAGAAGGCAAGTTTTCACTTATTATCACATGAAGTGAGTTTAAAACTAGTGTGAGGTGAATACAGCTAGCACCAACATCTTAGGGTAGATTCCAATATTCATGCATGATTCAATGGTTAAGATGTAAACAGAGTTGTTCAGAGCGGTTTGGTGTGAAATGCTCTGTCCTTGAGAAACATAGAGTCACAGTGGTGGTGATAGGAACCAGATGTCCACCTGGATTATGTCCATCTGGGATTATGTTTTTCAAGGGTTTCGAGATGGACTAAAATGTATTTTGTAGAATGGCAGGAATGTAAATACATGGTATAATATTGCAAAATGAACTTTTTTCACACTCCTTTATCAGCAGTACAACAACTCGGAAGACCTTTTCTTATCACCACCATTGTAAAAAGTCAGTTTTTCAGAGTTTCTCCACAGCGCATCTGAAATTCACACGCAATTTCACTTCAGACCACTTTTTCTCAATGTTTAATTTATGCAGGAAATTACACAAGTGCTGGAATTTCCCTTAAATATCATTCCACCTAATTTTTTTATTGTAAGGTAATGCTAAATTAGCTACACTGTCACTTATGAAGGAGCATTACTGCAGTACAAGTGCAAGTGTAACCTTTTTTTTTTTTATTATTAACTTTCTGATAGGAAAATGGTTCGGGCTTGATAGAAAGCATTTTACCCACTAAAACATAAAATTGAAAGTAAAAGTTTGAACACCCCAATTAAATTACATGTTCGGTTCATTTTCAAAGTGAAAAAAGATACAGACACTGTAAAAAAATGGCTCGTCAGAACAACCTAAAAAAATACTTCATGTGGTAACAAGTAAATTAACTAATTTTGTTCAGCCTAAGTAAATACTTTGAATGAACAATCCTTTCAATCATTGTTATTTAATGAGTTGAATAAAACTAGTTCAATTGCTTGTTACTACAAGAAGTCATTGTTTTAAGGTCCTCTGTAGAGGACGTGTTAACTTATTTTCACGTTAACAGGTGCACTCAGACTTTTGCATATGACTGTAAATCTCATATTAATCATCATACATCACATCTCGTACATCAACACCCCATATATCTTACACATATCACACTATTTACAGGAGACGCTGTCAAAAAGTGAGGCTGAAGCAATAGTTTGAAGATGTTTAATTATATGTGCATAAATGGACTTCCAGAGTATTAGCTTGCGGGGGGTTCAAGTGGTTTCTAGTGGGTTCAAATCATGTTCTGAACTTTAGCCCAAACTCTGCGGCAAATGTTTTTTACTGCACATAATTGAGTGCCTCTCAGTTCTCATATTTATCTGAATGGAAAACTGTAATAAAACACTTAGGGTTTATTTAAAGGCCCATTGGAGACCAGCGATAACACACTGCAGTGATGCAACTCTTAGTGAAGTGGTAAAATGTGCTACATTAGCCTCTCTAGAGTTGTTGAAAGTCCAGCTCGGGCCCCAAAACACTCCTTTTATCTCCTTCACTCAGAACCACAGAACACTGTCCCCTCAGGTCTACATGTGCTTTTCCACTTCCTACACTTCTGTCTTCCTCCTGCACTTCACAAAAGCCCTTTTTTATTTGTTAAAATGCTACATTTCTCTCTCGCTCGCTCTCTCTGGCATGACGGCTGGTAGGCTGAGGGCCTGAGCTTCTGCCTGGCTTGCTTGTGGCCCCTGGGACTCCATAAATCATATGTGGATTTACTCACCACCATTAAAAATATAGGTGATTCAGATCCCATTTCACAACACAGCGGCTGCCTTCTCCGAGAGGGACGCTCAGGGCAGTGAAAAATGACAGCATCATGCTGCTTTCTGCCCATAAATCATTCAACATCCAATCTCGGGATGCAGTGTGAAAGCCACAATGAAGTCATAGGAGGGACCGGGGCAGTGCATTGTGGGACCTGGGACTTTTTTAGCCCGGCTTTCAGTCCTGAATGATGACAGACTGGCCAAGGGTGAGTCAGCAGAAAGACTTTCTAAGAACTCGGGCTGATCTTTCTTGACTGAGAACAGCACGGAGATGTAAACCTAATAGATCTGATCAGTGATGGATGAAACATGCAGGTGGAGAGAATCTATGAAGTGTACAGCCTTCATGTAAAGTACAGATACCAATTAACAGATCCATATTTATTTTATGGCTCCCAACTATACGTTGTGATGCACAGTTTGTGCACTGGGTGGTGCTAAACATACTGGGTGCCCACACAGGTAGCACATGAGCAATCAGGTGGTGTTTCATGTGGGAAGCTCACAGCTTTTGACAGTGTTGCTGGAAATGTGTACCATAATGACATGAATGTTAGCTTGCTGCACCTTTACGTCTGTATCACTTATCAAAACATGCTCACATTCATTAAGCAATGGCTTAATGGTTTGTTTACAGTACGAGAGTCATTATTACATTTTTTTTTCCCCAGAACTTTCACATTATGCAGACGTTCTTTAACTCCTTAAAATCCTAGGCTTCTTATATCCTAAGACATCCCTACAAATATACAGTAATTATGCAAGGAAACAATGCAAGGAAAATTTGTTGAGTTATTCTTAATTTGCAATAACCCTTTTTAGGAGCGGTCCTTTGTAGATGATTTATAAACTCTTAACAGATTATCAGTAACACATCAACAACATATCAGTGAAGTAGCAGTAGTGAAGCGTCTGAATACACTGAAGTAAATAACTTGAAGATGCTCTGTTGATGCGTTACTTACATTAAGAAGATGTTTTGTTAATATGTTACTTCCATTATGCAAAACCTAACCTGACCTATAAACCTAACCCCAACCCTGGCCCTAATCCTAACCCCAACCTTAACCTCAACCCAAGACCTAATCCTAACCACCATGTGTTACTGAGAGTCTATTGAGTGTTTGTTTCATCCAAAAAGAAGACCACTCAAAATAAAGTACCACCCATCTCATTTACAAAAATGTCCCCGTGTCCTACATTTCCTTGTATTTATTTATTTGTTTATTTTTCCCGGATGCTTTTGTGGATATATGTGCCAAAAACATCATTCATTTTTTACATGACCATTTTCTGACCTCTCGTCATCATTTAGAATTAAACTGGCTGCTTTGTGCCTCATTCAAAAGGCACTCCAGGCTGAAACACTCCTTATAACTACAGCATGAGTGGGCGGGGCTAAACCGCTGTAGGCTGAATAGTCACATTGGTGTTCATGATATCACAAAAACAGTGAATTCAAAACAGGCTGTTTTTGGAGCTTAGCTGCCTTATATGGACAGACTGGAGTGAAGATTAAGTGGTATGTTATGATACTCTAACAGTGTCTGTGTTTACATGCAGAGATTTTTGCCAGTCCGATTGAATACATTCTGATTATAGATTAAAACAGAGGTGTTTATATGCTCACTCTACTCAACAATCTGATGAATATCTCCATTTACATGTGCACTACAAGTAATCCGATCCAAAAGTATGTGCATGCGTAAAGTACCACTTAGTGTAGACATTGCCATGACAACGAGCATCACGTGAGTCCGGTCAGAGTGAGACGAGCAGCGGTGAGCAGTGCTTGTGTTTTTAATTACTTTATAACGATGTCAGACTCAGGGAAACGTACTTCAAATGTACATATTAAAGAAGTGCGAGAGGAAGACGTCGTGTTCTGAGACACGTAAGCTGGACGTCCGTCCTGCCGCCATCTCTTACAGTTCAAAGCATAAACTTTGTCTCCTCTGCAGACCAGTTTCTGCTCCTGCCATGTTGAATGTTATAAACTTTTGCTATGATGCGACGCACATGCGCAGAACGTACTTAAGCTTTCCGGTTGGGAATGTAATTGGATACAGGTGTTTACATGGTTATTATTCTTCTATTAAACAGATTATTTACAGGATTACCCACCTCGTTTAATCTGACAGAAATTGTATTCTGAATGGCCTCAATCGATCTAGTCTATTCTGAATGAGGTGTTTACATGGACATATTCTATTCTGATTGAGTTATTAGTTGGACTGTTAACGGATCATCGGTGTTCATCTAAACATGGCTACTGTTCATATACTGCATCTCCAAAACTGTGAAAGATTGTAAAGATTGATTATTTCTAAGGTAAAAACTTTGAACCTAACATACAAAAAAAGAAGAACAGAAATAAAAGCTTTTTTTTTTCTTTCTTTTTTTCCAAGTTTATTCGATAAAGCTTCCAGATCAATTTGTGGCTGAGGTTGGGTCACATCTCAAGAGTGCACAATGAGCAAAAGTCTCTTCAGATAAGAAAACAAAACAAAGAGCTTCATCTCTAAATCATTTCCAATTGGGATATTATATCTCTGACAAGGCAATGTTGGATTTTGCCCTTGGACCGAGCGTGAGTGAACGCTCTGAGTGCTCAGGGTGAGCGAGTAGGCACCCGAACGATAAACAAATAATGAAAATGAAAAAGTGATCAAATAAAAGTCCCTGGGTGTTTCCACTTCTCATCAGCAGCAAGTAACCTCTCTTCTCCACAAACAGCCACGAGGCAAGCTGCTTCTGCGCTCTTTAGATTAAAATGATTTATTTCGTTTTTTCATTGTTCCCTTGTGAGCTCCTCTATGGCAGCCTCTTTAGCACTGTTTGCTTTTTCAGTGATTAAGCAAAGAAAGCAGTCGGCAATCTTTCTTCTGCCATTCCAGTAGTAAGCAACAGCATTTTTTTTTTCTTTTTAGTTTAATTTGTGAGTTTATTTCTTTCTTGCACAATCTTGCACAGTCTTGTGCAGTCTTGCACAGCTCAGGAACAGCTGAAGATTTAATTATTTGAAGTGTAGTTGTTTTTGGTGTACTGTTCAAATGTAATTACATCGTTTATTACATAGTAGTTACACATGAATTGCGAGAGTATCATTGTTTTTGAAGCTTGCACAGCTCAGGAACATCTAAAGATTTAACTCTTGGAAGAATAGTTGTTTTTGGTGCACTGTTCAAATGTAATTACATGTATTTTTTATTTATTTATTTTTTTTACATAGTAGTTATGTAAGAATTGCATATCTATTTGCTTTACATTCCACAGTGACAGGTTTGGAATGCTCTTTAGCACTGTTGGTTTTTCAGCGATTACACAAATAAAGCAGTTGGCAATCTTTCTTCTGCCATTCCAAGCAATTTCATTTAGCTTGTGAGTTTTTTTTTTGTTTGTTTGTTTTCTTTTTGAAGCTTGCACAGCTTAGGAACATCTAAAGATTTAACTCTTAGAAGTTGTTTTTGGTGTACTGTTTACATGTAATTAGTACTGTGATTTATTACATAGTAATTACATACAAATTGCATGTGTATTTGCTTTACATCCCACACCAACATGTTTGAGTCTGCATTCACCACTTTTTCTATTTGTTTCAATGTCAAAAAATGAGAAATGTACTGCAAAAAAAAAAAAAGGATAACATCTTTCCTATTTTCCTATTTTTTTTAATAATTTCATTAAAATTTGCTTGTTTTATGGAGCTATAAGTGAGACTCAAGGTGTCATTACTAGTGAAAACCTTTAGGGGTTAAACTGTAATGGTCAAAAATCTTGAAATCACAGTCATGTAAAAGTACTTTAATGGGCATCACAAAGTCTAATGGTTAAACCATCTCACTGTAAAACTTAAATTACAGGGCTTTTTCTCAGGCCCCAAGAGAATCGGCTTCCTACAGTGAAGGACTTCAGGGGATGTTCGAATACTCTGTCGCGGAGTGATTGTGAAGTCTAGCTGAGGGAGTTCTTCAAAGAAAAAGATGGGGAATATCTGGCTTAATGAAGGCCTGGACAAGGCAGGTCTTAATTACAGCTGAAACATTTGGGATCGAGGGCAGCGGCATGCTAATGAAAGAGTTAATATTCATGGAGTTTCTCTGCTCCACTTCTTCCCACACACAACAAAGAGACCTCAAGGACTTCCGTCCTTCAGAGACTCGCAGCCATGCTGATGTTAATTACTGATCTTCTTTCTGACAAGACATGTTTTCTCGTGATAGCGGTGGCTATGGCGAAATCTTCCAGGTTTCTAGACGATCTCTGAAATATGTGCATGTGGGTGGGCGAGGCGTAGCTGAGGGTGCCGGTGATTGGCGTTTTACGGGCACAAGCCCTGCTTGGGAATTTACCGAGGCATCTTGTCAATTCCGAGAGGAATAGCTGTGAAGGAGTCGATGATTGGTCACATTCCACCGTGGAAGCATCAGTATAGTAATTAACGAGTAATCAGATCTAATTACGCCTCTCATTTCTGCTAAGGTCATCAGCCTCCAAGCGGAGCCTCATGCCGGAGATAAGCGAGCCAGCCAGGAGAAGATGGAGGGAAAGCTCCTGAGAACAGCCACGCAGGTGCTGGAGGCGTTTCTGCCTGGGTCCATTCACCAGGGATCCAAATAACCCCTTTCTGGGATGTGACACTTTGCACTGCAAACTGATAAAATGCGCCCCGCTGTGCACTCAAGCCTATTGGCCAGGACAGAAAATAGTGGTCAGGAGAGAGATATTTCAGAGGCTGTGTGAGGTATGGCAATTTCCTGCCATCGAGGGCAATCTCTCCTCTCTTTCACTCCCCGTTTGCCATGGCCCAGCGCCACACTGGAACCCTTTTCCATCTGTGAAGCTCCTCACAAGCACTCTCTTGGCTATTGATTTGGTCATGCAGGAAAAGAAAAGTCTCTGCCTCTGCTTCTAGACTTGCAGGGAGAGAGGTTTCTGTTGTAATCAAGGCACATTCTCTGAAATCGACAGATAGCTCAAATGAGCACTTAGCTATCTTACGTTTCCTTTAGTGAAGAGCTGCAGTGAGTGAATCGAGAAGTAGTGAAAAGCTTCTCAAACAGCCTGGACATGAGGTCTAGGCCATGCCTGTGGTTCTAAAATCTGTCCTACAATTACACTGATTTAGAATTTTGTTGATAATGAAGCATAATAGCACCAAAATCAAAAGTGATGTATGGATGGATATATGAATGGACATATGGATAGATGTATAGATGCAGGGAAAGGGAGAGAACCATTTACCTAGATAAAATCTTTTCCGACCTCTCTATGGATGTCCATGTTTCTCTCTCTCTGAAGCTCAGACTTCCTTCAGAGTTCCCACTCACACAGCTAAACTCCTATACACATAAAAAAAGATGGTTCTTCAGTAAAGAAAATAGTTCTATATAGAACCATGAGCACTCAAAGAACCCTTTGCATGATTAAAGGGTTCTTTGCATCGTGAAAAGGTTTTCTGATTGAAGCAGAATGTGTATTATATGGTTCTATATAGACCCTTATTAAAAAGGGTTCCATATAGCACCAAAAAGTGTTCTTCTATTGGTACAGCTTTGACATCTTAATAATATAAGATCCCTTTTTGGTGCTATATAGAACGCTTTTTCAAAAAGATCCTACATAGAGCCATCTACAGTGCGTTCTCTATTAATCTGAAGAACACGTTTATGATGCAAAGAACACTTTAATCATGCAAAGGGCTCTTTGAGTGTTCATGGTTCTATATAGAACCATTTTCTTCACTAAAGCCTTGAAATACCCTTGAAAAAATTTAATTTTTAAGATTGTAGCATTACATTCACCAGTTTACGCAAGTCGAGATGACACTGTTTGCTAAATATGTCAATACAAATGTAAATGTTGACCAGACCCCAGGGGGCTTGTGCCCACTTGGTTCATGATAATAATAAATTTATTTTAAATAGCCATTCTTCAAGATCTGTTTCACTGAAGGCTCAGAGTGGGGCTTTATATCTCTTGGGTACCCCCTCTTGTGCAATACCGGTGTCTATGGAGATTTCCCCTCAGTTACAAGGGGTTGTGGTTGAAATCTTCCCTATAAAAAGGGGCAAACCCTCAAATAAAAAGGAACATTACTCTATTACCAGGCTACTAGCGGTGCTCTGTAGGTGACCCTCCCAGTCTGCAGTGATAGCAGAGGAGGGTAAAGCTCAGCAACCTCATTGCTGGTAATTATTTATTATTTCCTACCCCTAATTCTTTGGTGATATGAAGCTGAAATTGGCTACTTGCCAGCTTCTCATTCGAATTTTCCTGTTCCACCTTAAATGGAGCAGCAGTTACATTCTGGTGCTTCAGGCGTCAAAACTGCTGGATGATTTAAGTTGAAACGGGAAATTTACATAGCTAGCTACTCAGACATCAGCATACTGTTAACGATTTTTATGCTTGTTATGAAGAAAGCCATAATACATCGAAATTATACTTAACTAAGATAATACAATGGTTATCATAATTTTTAACACAGAAAATTCTTACATGTGTGGGTTTCTTTGGTCGCTTGCACAGCCATTTTGACAGATTTTCTTTTTTTTTTTTTTTTTCCTCATAACACTGGAGTGTGTTTCTGAAAAACCTCAGTTTGGAGGGCCGTGTAGCCCTAACACTTCGCCCTACCTCTCTATCTCAACAAGACTCCTAGACATGAACATGCAAAATGGAGGGCTAAGGGCTAGAGTTTCAAAGGACATCTACAGTTCAAATCTCAAGAAAGTTAGCATTTTTGGCTGCCTCCTGACAAAAGAGTTGATTTCCTCTGAAACATGATTATGCTCTGTCACAAAAGGGGGGTTGGAATATGCTGTAAATTGAAGTTTAATTCACGTTCATGTTGCCATTTTGAAATGTCAGTGGATGGGCCACTGTCTGGTCAAACGTGACATGTTAGAGCCATCCGTTAATACAGATAACATGAAACACCAGAACCACCACGTATCAAAACTGCATTTATCCAAGCTGGAGGAATGGGTCTCTGGCGTGTTGATACTGATAAAAACTGTTAAACACTGTCCTTTTGTGGTTAGTAATAACCTACAAATCCAGAACTTACAGAACGGTTCTATAAAAACCAGACAATACAATCCATGAAAGCTTTTAGAAGATTCTCATATTATCCGAAGACGGTGGAGGTCCTGTATGTTGATATCCTTCAGGTTTTCTACTTGCATTGATAAAACACGTCCCTTTTGCCTTGGCCACCCCTTTAATCAATATATCATGTAAGAAAACCTCTCTGTTATCCATATTTGGTCTCCGGTATCCACAGGGAGCCTTTAAGAATAGGGACAATGCATCTGCATTCGATATTCAGCAAAGTTCTCTCTCTTTTTCTCTCTTGCTCTCTCGCTTTTTCACTTGCCCGGGAACATGCTCCCATGCACACTCACACATACATAATTCATTTATGACGGTAAGTACTGCAGGCAGCAAACACATTTGGTGAACCCCTGAGTGTCAGAGTGAACTGAAATGGTTTTATAAGCTTGTCGATGGACTCTGGAGAGGTAGAGTAGCCCTTTAAATATGTTACTGTGTCCAATTCTTGCATTTCAGCACTACAGAGATGTTTTTCCGCACCGTCTGGACGGACAAGAGTGCTTCAGTGCTGTGATTTAATGTTTAGTGTGGCATTTTAAGGAATAGTCCAGTGTTTATCAACCTGATACCTAACTCTGCACCCTGGAGTTAAAACTTTGTCAGGAATTTGCAGGTTCATTCTGAAGTTTGCCCTTATAGTTGTCTATGGTTTGTTAAAGCAAAAAGCCACAAGAGGCTGTGCAATATTTCGATTTTATCACGGGGAAGGGTGTTGTTAGCCAAAATACGAAGCAGAGAACATTCGGTCATCCATCATTGTATATTGCGGCCATTTCATGAATTGTTACATTTTTTGTGGTATAACAATGAGCTTATGATAATATAGCACTGTTTACTGCTAAATCTTTTTTTGTGAGCACTTTTTGGTCGCCAAATAACCACCGTGAGTCTTCTTTAGCACCAATCCAGTGCTGCCCCTCTTATTGTGCTGGGGCTGAATCTTAAATGGCTCCCTGCTCCCTACATAGTGCACTATGTAGGAATTTAAATACTGGATCATGCAGCCCAACGGTGTAAAATAACGTTAGTTATTTGGGACTCAGACACATCCAAACT
>JAILXH010073049.1:7829-20149 GCA_023558415.1 Piaractus mesopotamicus | reverse complement strand
AAATAGTATAGCACATACACACATGGTGAATATACAGTGAATATGAATATATTGCAGTGCAGTGTTGAAGTAAGACTCAACTGAACATTCACATCATCTCAAGTAAGCTTAAAGCCTAAAAAAAGTTCAGGTGTATTGCTATATAAGAAAGACCAAAGTCCCCAGCCATTTGTCAGGTTGAGCTGAGGTGAACAAGTCAAATTGGAATATTGCTTTTGTACGATCTGCGAAAGAATCCTTAAGTTTAGGTATAGGTCAGTTTGGGAGGAGAGTGTGTGTGTAGTTTGGGGCGTTTCTGTGCGGTGGAGACAGCCTGGTCAAGCCTGGAGCAGTACGACACTTTAGAGCCACACAACCTGATGGTTCTAGAAGTCAGAGAAGAGATCTTGAGGACCCAAGTGAATAATAAAAGGTGCGATGGTCCGCGGCTGGTAAAAGGGATTGTCAATGAAAAGACCACCTACAGTGAGGAGAAGAGCAGAGAAAGCTGCAATTAATGGCGCGGGACAGCAGGAGGCAGTGGTACACACTCTGATGGGGGTGGTCTGGGTGTGCTGCAAGGGTGGATACTAGGGTCTCTGCTCTTTCAGGCTGTACGTGGGGTTTTCATTGAACCAGGAGCGTTTCAGGAGGTTAATAAAAAGACATCAACAACTTAAGTTGCATGGTTACCACTTCTCGACCAAAAAAAAACCCAAAAAACGAAACAAAACAAAAAATATATAAAAAAGGAAAATAAATCTCTGAGCTCATTCATTCAAAGATAAAAAGCAGAGGATGTGTGAGGAAAAAGGTATGTGGCAACTTTCAAGTTTCAGACACGTGGTTAGTACATAACTCTGACAAATCAGAACCAGAGCCAGTGTGATTTTGGAAAGAGTATTGTACAATGAACGCCATCACCATCAAAGAGAACAGGCCCCATTGGTTTCTGAGTGGACACAGCTGAGGATGACCATGAAGAATGGGAAACGGTCTCCATCTTACAGCAATGGGGATCATGTGACCACAGAGAGTAACCAGGGAAATGGTGGTTCTCTTTGGTTAGGGATGGCCACATTCCTGTCACGAACCAGCACAAACACCTTCTGATTGGGTTTAAGCCAATCACACGACAGCAGCTCAATCTGCAATGGCCCCTGTCTACCTCAATTTATAGAAAATGGCACAATATCTACTACAACCAGGACAAGATTAAGGTCAGACTACAGCTCAGTTATTGAAAACTGTCTTTGGTAAATAGCCTATTACAGAGGCTGCAGTACATTACAATGTTGTCATCAGAGGACAACATGCTTTTTCTCCCTCCCTCAAGGTACAGGCTTCCTTTCAAGGTGAACACACAGTTAGCTGGCCGCTAATTTGGCCAAGAAAGATGGGAGGAGAGTGAGGACATGGGCCATGTTGTGCGGTTGCTTGTGCTGGCCTGTGGACGAGGAAGAACTTACAGCTCACACGCTGAGACGCTCACCAAGAAGGAAAAAACAAACACCAAAAGAAAAAAAAAACAAAGGACATAAGACAATTAGGTAGCATATCTCCATGGATCCCATGTTGCTGCTTTCGATTCTCCGATGTGTGGCTGTGACTGGAGGCTCCAGGTGTGTTGCAGTGTGAAGGCTCTTTGGGTGTGACATGTTTCTGTTGTCCTGTATTTGTGTGTGTTTTCAAGAGACTATTAACTGTTAAGGGATTCTACCTATTCAGCTGCATTTAACTGCATCCTGTATATGAATGGCAACTATTGAGCGTACATGGCCAACAGCAGGATCATATCTAGTTCACTGTCCATAGAATGCAGCAGTTTTCGTCATGCATCCTTAGGGGACCAGGGTTTGAGTGACAAAGGATTGAGTGAAGGTTTTACACTCCTAGCTATCGGCTTCACTTAGCAGCCAAAGGCATGAAAAATAAAACCGGCACTAATGTCTGAAATCTACACTCCTCCAGGCAAAGTAACAACAAACTTTAGTTTATGCAGAAGCCTGTGAAATCACATGACAGCTTATAGCGCCATATAAATAAATACCTACACAGGTGTGAGTCTCTATGGGCTTAGCGTGTACACACCAGTCAATGCTTGGCAGTTGAGGAAGATAAAGGTTTATTTGTCAGCAGTAGTTTCAATTAGACCTATACATCCCATAGCTTCTGCCATCTTTAAAAAGATGCCTGTGTCCAATCGCATAGCCTCAATCCTTCCTATAGAAAAAACAACCACAATTTAAAAAAAAGAAAGAAAAGAAAAAAAGTTGGTATAATTTAAAATTCCACGAATGAGGTAACAATTCACAGTACAAATCGTTCAAGTCATTTTTCTTCTTCTTCTTTAAGAACTTAAAAACCTGCATTTTTAAAGTCAGAAAACAGAGGTCAAAAATAAAATAAACTAAATTAAAAATGCTTTACAAATAAACCTCCACTTAAAGTCCTTATAGCTCTCAATGGGGTTACACTTGGACATTCTGTCTAACATTCCCTTCTGAATTAAAAGTCGTGTGTGTGTTTGTGTTTTGGTGAATCTCCTGAGCTAAAAGAAGGAGTAGTGGGGGATTGGGTAGGCGGGCACTTTCATGACGGGCAACAGAAGCATTCTCTTGGGCAAACCTAGAAAGAGAATGAAGAGAGTACTCCACATGAGTCTGGGGTTTGGGAAAATAAGAAATAAGAAAAAAGGATATTGTGCCAATCATGTTCATTTTAAACAAAGGGTCCTGTATTCATGAGAGTAGTTAGAGGAGTGAGTGAGAGAAAGCAGGGGGCTTCAGTAGACCAGAAGTAAAAGGTCAAAGGGAAACATTAGTCCACACAAGAGAGAAAGTGTTTGCAGGTATGCCTGTAGGTGATTTTCTTTACACCTATATCACAAGTACTTTAACAGAATAAAATGATGCAGCATGATGAAGTAAAGCTCGAAGTGCCCTCTCTTTTGTTTTACTTTAAATGGTCAATCCAGACACATTAATAAATTATATATGAAGCCAGTAATGAGATATGTTTAAAATGTGGGAATAATTTGTTGTGATCTACTTATACACTAAATGCATATCAGGTCGTTTATTTCTTTGCCTGTTGAGTCAGATGTGTGGGGCACATGGGGCAGGCAGGGACATGAATAAGACAGGTTGGATTGTTCACCCTAGTGTGTTTATAGTGGAAGGTTCACCCTAGTGTGTATGTGTGTGTCTCATGTTTAACTGTTTATAGTCTCCCAGTCCCATTTTAGAAATCACAAAGCAGCAACAGGAGGCAGAGGTTTGGACAGCACTGGATGACTGAGTGAGAGGAAGTGCATGCACACAGCTCTCCGAGACCAGAGAAAACAGAATGAGAAACAGAGAGAGAGATAAAGAGGAAAAAGAGAAGACGCTGGTCTCCTACAGCACCGTACCTGGCTTTCCTTCATCTAGAGGAGTGCTCATTATGTGGCAGGCAAAGACCAGGACAGCAATCCCACTTACTGCCCCACTGTTACCCCACAGGCAAAAAGTAAACAAGGCATTCCCTCTATACTCTCTCTCCCCTCCTCTCCTAGTCCTCCCTGCACATAAAACTCATTCAAAGCAGCTTTGGCCAGGCTGGTCCAGAGAGAGAGACCCAATGCCACACACAACACAGCCTGCACAAGAGCACTGTTTGTGTCAAATGTGTATTTAATGTGTGTTTTTAAAATCTAAATACTTAAGGTACAAAAATGTCTTCGTATTTGCAAGTCTCTTGATTTATACTGTAATAAACATACACATCTAATGTCAGAAGAACTGATTATGTCTGATGATTTTAATGGTTTAATGCTATAACAAAATAAATGCAAACCAACAAAACTGAATTCTGGCAGAATTCTAAAATGCTGCCAAATTTAAGACTTTGACTTTCTGTTGTTTAAGACATCTGGCAATTTAAGAACTGACAAACTGGCATATCAGTCAGTAAAGCACTGTTTAACTCAAACTACTGGAAACTTTCTGACTGTATAAAATTATTTCAGCTGATATCAGTTACCAGAATTTTTAGCTCCTTAAAATCAGTGACAGAATGTTCATGTTGGTCCGGCCCTAGTCTGCATGTTCAGTATGTGTATAGCTGACCTCTGTACACTGGACATGGAGTTATGCTGTGGGGGGAGTTGAAGGAAGGGGGGAGCATGTGGTGACGAAAGAGAGACACGCTAGTCCTCCGAGACGCTCTCACACTGCAGAGTGAGAAGAGCCTGCCTCAGCAGCTGGCTGGGTTTAGCAGTGATGACACCTGCTTGTGACGAATCGCACAGAAACACCAGCAGTCACCTGATTCCCTGCCCTAAATCAACAGTGTATTTGTATAAAACCAGAGTTGCTATCATTTGATTTACACTGTTTATAGGTAATTATACAATTACAGCTAATTATACCCTTATATAACAAATATTTAGAGTTTGCATTCTGTATTGACAGGTTTAAGGCCACACTTCTGATATTTTCTGAACATGTCAAAAATGTGCAATTCTGCAAATCTGCTACACACAATAAGAATTTTTTCAGTCAAATTCAAATTATGATAAAACTTCTTTTACCTATGAACACAAATGTGTCATGGATTTAAAGTTTTGAATCTGCACACGTAACAGACTTTCTTCTAATTAAACAAACGTTCTAGAAATTTACTAGGAATGTGCAGTCTGACTAATTCTATTCAAATATCCATAAGATTAATTAAGAGATGTCGGGTTACCTGCAGGGAATGAAAAAGGGCTTTATGTCAGATAACATAATGCCATATTATGCAAACATGGCACACTAGTACTGGCAACTCACAGGGTGTACCTTTTAAACATGTCTTATTCAAAGGTAGGCACGGGGAATCTTTCAGTCACTGTGCTTGAGTAAAGACGCTGTCCCATCAGATGAGCTAATGAGCTAAAGCTAACACTAGAGCTACACAGCTTTGTCTCCTGAGTGAAAGGTGTGCCATCATGTTAGTTTGTCCACGCAGCATTAAGCACAGAGAAATAGCTTTTCATTATTGTAAGTTCTCTAATAACAGCCACATCTGAATCTCTTAATCACATCCTTAACAGCGCATCAAGCTTTCACTTGTGCTTCATAGCAGCAAATTTTGATAAAATACACTTAATCTTTAATACGAGCAAAAATGTCACACTTTATAGCCCAGTTAAAATCTAACACCATTTTACTTGTAGGTCTGAAAGTTATCTCCCTGGCTTTCTGTGATGCAGCATAACAAACACTTATAGTGATTTCAAATACTGGTACCTGGAACACTTAATCGAGTACTGAAGTATCCATCGTTCCTAGTTTATATACAGTTTTTGTGCATGTTACACATGTACAAATGTATGTGGTATATATGTGGTATGTACACATCCTTGTACATCTGCATGCATATCCCTATAACTTGCATTAGTGGCATTGGTCTCTCAGCCTCTTCCTCTCTCACTCTCCCTTTCTTTCTCTTTCTCTCTCTCTCTGAGCCAGGGCTGCTTTGAATGGGGTATCTCAGTGCTGTAGACAGCAGAGCCATTCTGACACTGCGAAAGAAAGTCGTGTCCAGAGTCAGGGACAGGGGGGCGAGGACAGGGGGAGCAGGCAGACTCAGACAAAGCAGCGCTCGAAACACCCAGCCGAAGCGAAGCAAGGCTTGCTCCAACCACAGGAAGAACCAAAAGGTTATGACCCTGTCCTCCCGTTGGCCAGGGGGATTTGCCAGCTTGAGTTCAAACAGAGAGAGATTGCTGACTTGACAGGTTCAAGGCCCAATTTTAGAGCTGAATGGAAGGTGGGTTAGGGGATAGTTGGGGCAAATTTGGACCCTAGACTTGGAGTGGGGCAGAGGGAAGAGGTACGTACCGTATGCAGGAGCAGCAGCAGCAGCACCGTAACCATACGGGCTTCCAAAACCTGTAAGGAAAGGGTTTGAGACACACTGATAAATAAGATTAAACACTTTGTCTTTATGACAAGAAACTAGAGATGGCACCAATCCAGTACCCAGAATCAGTACTTACAATAAAATTAATTCTTCATTTTAAATAGCCAACTTTTCCACACACTGATATTCCTTTTTTTGTAGAAGTCATGGGCAGTTTGAGCATTGCACTTCAGATTGGCTTATGCAAGATGCTTCAACTAAACAGTTAATTTTAAAGCTTAATAGTTTTTAAAGGGAAAAACATCTGTTTCAGTATCAGATATTCAGTGACTAGCTCCAGTCTAGCCATTTTTAATGGAGAATCACCATTGACAGTAAAATTTTTTGTCTGCATACCCCAGATTAAAAAAAAAAAAATCAAAGTAAATATGCAGAGCATCACAGCATTTATGCACACACCCAGCCAACAACAAAAACATCAACACATTACAGACTTACCTGGTGTAACGTATCCTGGGGCAGCGGCACTGACGAATGCTCCTCGCGTGAGCGCGGCTCTACCTCTTCCTCGAGCTGCCTGAACCGCCACAGCAGTGGCAGCGGCAGCTGCAGCGATCACTCCTTTACTCTATAAACACACACACACACACACGAATAAAGTGGGGGTTTGACCAATATTCACACTTTACCACTCATACACACAAAAATATTCTCACATTCACCACTTTACCTCCCATATAAACACAAAATGCTACAACATTCATTGATTCTATCTCGCATTAAAAGCACAAAAATAGCACAGTTTATGTAGTGGCTGGGCAGTTAACCAGTTTTACAATATACAGTGGTAAAATCTCAAAAGTACTTACACTGTTTCAAATTTGAATTGTCTATAACCATGTCTTTAAAAAAAGGCAGGGTTTTCGCAGTAAAATGGCCTACAGCCCAGCATCAACCAAGTTAGCCAGTCTCCCTACACAGTACATGGCCATGCATGTGCTCCAGTAAAACCATGGCAGAAGGCAAGGACAGCGCCACAGGGCTTTTTCATCTTTCTAATTAGAGCAAGTCGAAAGTATGGTCATATTTTGGTTTTATGAAAAGTGCTGAGGGAAAATGAATCAGAAATGACTGCCTTATCTGCAGAACATTCAGAAAGAAAGTTGCAGCAAAATGAAGTCAAATTCAGTGAGTCATCTGCGTCACCACATTTTAAGATATTAAAACTATACTGGAATTAAAATTCTCTTTTCATACTGTCTCACCCCATTTTGTGTAGATACAAAACAGCAGCTTATAGTCTCTATTAGGTGCACATTCACTGACCAACAGCTTTTACTGACCATTTTCCAGGACAATGGGCCTCATTCACCAATATCTTATTTTTACTCTTTTTTGTGTTCTTTAGAAAGGTCCTAAGAAAAAGTCTGTCAGATTCATGTTCTTAAACTGCAGAACTGTTTGCACTTTGTGGTCGAGTGTGTGTAGATTCTGTTCTTACCCAAGAACAAATCCAAATAAGAAAACACTGGTGAACATCAGAATCTATGTAAAAACTGTGTAAGTGGGTTTTAAGAAGAAATTTTTGTTAAGAACAGTTAGTGAATACGGCCCAATAATAAGAATACAGAATGTTTGACATACACATATTAGAAAAAGTGTCAATTACATTAAAATTACTCTTGTGGTCTTCACCTTAGTATCTCCATTATCCCCCAACACAACCCAGATCCTGGAGAGACGTTAATAATCAGGCTTGTTTTCATTGACATGAGGTCAAACAGGAGCCTTGGAAGCTGAATCAATGGGCTTTATAGTCAAAGGTAGAGTATTATTGATAAGGAGGATCACTGATCAAGTTGCTCAAGTGGGCTGGAAGCATCGATCAGTGATTACATCGTCTCACCTGAGGGATGATCTTTTTCTTTTTGTTGCCGGCAGCATTTGGCCCAGAAAACAGTTTCTCCAGTGCAGCAAGGGCAGCGCTGGCTTTGGCTACTTTCTTATTGGGCCCTGCTCCACGGAACTTCTGCCCATCAACCTCCACCTGCCACAACAGGGTTCAAGAGTTCAACCTTTCATCACATTAAACATAACATTTGTGTTTAGCAACAGCTCAGTGAAAGTTTTTAATAATGGAGTCTTCTCTTAATGCACTAATGAAATGCTACATGAAATAAACTGAGCGCCACTGTATAATACGCTTTGTCTCAGTAGGACATTGTATGTATATATGTGTGTGTATGCACACATACATACACACATATGTACACATTATGTAACACAGAACATAAAAATAACATTCACTGCCATATACTTTCAAGAAATTCTCTTTTAAAGCTCTTTTAATCTCTTAAGGAGATTAGGGCTAATACCATTTAATGGTAATATATATATTAGTTCTAATTAATTGTATGTGTCAATGTGATAGTTGTAGTAATACTGCTATTTGCATATATGTGACTCGCCTCCATGACGAAGCGTTTGTCATGGCTGCCACCGCTCTCAGAGATCAGCTCGTATTTGAGACCTCGCCGCTTTTCATTCAGCTCCATCACTGGGTTCTTACCGCTTGCCGTCAGAATAGGACCCTGAGTTCGCACCTACACACACACACACCATTTTATACTTTGTCAAGATGTGGGGTCATACAGTCCTATGCAAATGACAAACAAAAAAAAGTGAAAATAGGTTAACACATCTTTTACAAGCTTCAGAGCACAATTTCTATGTATTTGCTGAATTTGATATACAAGAAAAAAAAATAACACATTACATTAAATGTGCACATTTGTACGTGCCATATTTTGTTTCTTTCTCCCAATGTTTCAGCCAATAAACGCCTGCACATTAAAATGTGCAGAAAATGTTTCTCTAATGAAGGTGGTATTATTTATTGAGTTCAGGTGTTTCAGCCACACCCATTGCTAACAGATGGATTAAGCACACAGCCTTGCAGTCTTGATGGACAGACACTGGCAGCAGAATGGGTCATACCAATGAGCTCGGTGACTGTCATAGGATGCTACTTCTGCCACAAGTCGGTTTGCGAAATTTCTGTCCTCCTAGATCTGCCCCGTCAACTGTAAGTGCTATTATTGTGAAAAGAAAACGTCTAGGAGCAACAACAGCTTAGCCACGAAGCGACAGACCACGCAAACTCACAGAGTGGGGCCGTCGAGTGCTGCAGCTCACAGTGTCTATACTCTGTTGAATCACTCACTAAAGAGATCCAAATTGCCTCTGGAAGCAACATCAGCAAAAGAACTGTGTGTTAGGAGCTTCACGAAATGGGTTTCCATGGCTGAGCAGCTGCACACAAGCCCAAGATCAAAATGCACAATTCCAAATGTCGAATGGAGTGGTGTGAAGCACACCATCACTGGACTCTGGAGCAGTGGAAACATATTTTGTGGAGTGACTAATCACGCTTCTCTATCTGACAGTCTGATGGACGAGTCTGGGTTTGGCGAATGCCAGGAGAACAGTATCTATCTGACTGCATTTTGCCAGCTGTAAAGTTTGGTGGAGGAGGAATAATGCTATGGAGTTGTTTTTCAGGTTTTGGCCTAGACCCCTTAGTTCTAGTGAAGGGAAATCTTAATGCTTCAGCAGACCAAGACATTTTGGACAATTTATGCTTCCAACTTCGTGGGAACAGTTTGGGGAAGACCCTTTTCTGTTCCAGCTGAACCCCAGTGCACAAAGCAAGGTCCATAAAGGCATGGCTTGGTGAGTTTGGTATGGAAGAACCTGACTGACCCACACAGAGCCCTAACATTATCCCCATCAAACATCTTTGGAATGAACTAGAACAGAGATTGTGAGCCAGGCCCTTTTGTCCAACATCAGTGTCTGACCTCACACATGCTTTTCTGGATGAATGGGCTAAAATTCCCACAGACACACTGCAAATTCTTGTAGAAAGCTTCCCAGAAGAGTGGAAGCTGTTATAGCTGCAAAGGGGGACCAACTCCATATTAATGCCTATGGATTTAGAATGGGGTATCATAAAAACTCCTGTAGGTGTAATGTGTAGGTGTCCCAAAATGTTTGTCAATATAGTGTATATATACGTAAACACATGCACACACACACACACATATACATATTCAAATCAGGGTTTGTGACTGTGTGTGTGTACCTCCAGTGTGTTGGAGCTGTCTGTGGAGTGTGCTGTGTTATTGCTTGAGTGTGTAGATGTCTCGCTCTTCCCTTCACTGTCTGACTTCTCATCAGCACTCATAGAATCCAGGTCCGTGTCGAAGCCTGTGGGGTAGCCCATGGCCTGCAGCACCTAACCATCAGACAAACATAAACAAAATCACTATACTATCACAGACACAATCATTAGACACACAAATCATACACTGTTACGAAAAGGGGTTCTATATAGCACTGAATGGGGGTAGTGGAACCCTTTTTTGAAAGGGTTCTTTAAACAACTACATTCAACAGGTTCACAATCACAGAGAAGAACCATTTGACCATGCAAAGAAATCATTTGTGCATTCAAATGCCTCTTTATGGTTCTTTCTCTATATAGAACCAAAGAACCCTTGAAGAATGATACCAACTTATACATTACAAACCAAAAGTGGTTGCGGCTTGAACCAGAAATGAGCATGAGGTGCTGGAAGTGGAGATTTTTATAGACGAGAAGTACTGATGTTAACGGTGGGTAATTCAGACAGCCAATCAGCATTCTAGACTTTCAACAAAATGCTTATTGGATCAAGATGCTGATAAGACTGACTGCTTAGTTATTTAAAACTGGTATTCAATGACATGGAATTTTTTGACACTTGGTAGTAGGTCTGTACCTTGAAAGGACTGAATTTTGATACACAGCACTAACGGTTATATATGAACTCTTGGGTTAGTGAAGTGACTAGGTAAAACTAAGCTGAGCACAAAAAAAGGATACTTTAAATTCAGCCCAAGAGTCTCTTAAAATGAAACTGTAATTGTAGCTCAAAAAAAAAAAAAGAAATGTTCCCTTCTGTGTTATCTAGTCATGCAGCAAAGCTTAGAACTGATTTAGCAGAATTCAACATCGCAATTTTACAGATCTCTGAAACTCATTGAGTATCAAAGGGGCTTTGAAGCAGAGCACTTTTGTGCCAAGTTCACCAGCAGCAAATTAAGTGTCAGAAGGAAGATAATCAAGGCAGTACAACAGCCTGCAATTCTGCTCATCAATAAATACACTGTTCACAACTCATCCACACAAAAGTTACATAATGATTTGAATGACATGTTAAAGGTTGTACTGAATGAGTAGTTCACAAGTTCAGAGTACAAAGAGGTGTTAAACAGAGCAACAGGTCAGCACTCCACCGATAGGGTGGATAAACTACACTGTACTGATCTGTTTTCACTGCACACCAAATTAAACTCATGAAGAGCCCAATACAGATTCAGCTGATGAGAGTCACATGTGTAAGTGGAATTCCACCAAATTTCCAAAATTCAAAATAATTAAATTATTGAGATGTAAACAAAGAGTGCTTAATGTGTTTTGCTCTGTTCTAGAGCATGTGTCAAGCTACAGTCCTCATGGTTCTCATCACCAACACTGAACAGTTCTGACTTGTTAAGTTTCTCTCAAATGGAGCATTTCACACCAAACCTGAAATACTGAAATAAAAATCGGTGGAATTCTCCTTTAAAATAAGAACTTTAAATGTTTCAGGACTGTGATCCAGGCAGTACAGGAGTCTGATATTACTGTCTTAAAGAAACAGTTTTACACACTACTGTTCAAAAGTTTGTAATCACAGTTTTCAATAACACAAACACTTTGGTGATAATGATTTGGTGATAATACAAATACACAACAATACAAAAGAAATACATAAATGAAGTTACCATACACAATGCTTCATACCTGAAAAGAGGTGATCAGGCCTTGAGGCAGATAACTTGACAAAAAATACTGTAAATTGTTCCCCAAGTACTTTAAATATTCACTAACGCACCTAAAACAATTATTTATAATATTACCATTTAATATACAGTTGTATGCAAAAGTTACACCACCCCAATCAAATTACATGTTTGTCTAATTTAATTTTTTTTTAATTTTCAATTTTAAAAAATGAAAATAAGTTAACACATCCTCTACAGGGAAACTTAAATAAAGCCATTTTTCTGTGCAAATTTGATTTATTTTCTGAATTTATCATATTGGGGAAAAAATAAAATATAAAATGTGCCTTTTTTGCACAGGCCACATTACGTTTTATTATTCCCCCATATGTAAAATTAAGGAAATAAACATTAATTATGCATTAAATTGTGCAGAAGTGTGTTCTCTGTAGTAGATATGTTAAAAAAACAAATAAACATGCACTTTGTTCAAGGTGCCCAAACTTTTGCATACAACTATATACTTATATTTTACAGTACATACATAATATACTGTAAAATACTATAATGCAATATTCAAA
>JAILXH010073019.1:1422-13872 GCA_023558415.1 Piaractus mesopotamicus | reverse complement strand
CACACACACACACACACACACACACACACACACACACACACACACCCGCACACACTTGGAGTGTAAGTTTATATTATGCAAGCCATTCTTGCCAGGTAGTGAATCTGTTTTTGGCAGCTGTATGTCACAATTTTAGTATCTAAAAATAATGCTATATACTGGTCAAAATAACTTATTTTCTTGTGATCTTGACAATATCCCAAAAAGTGACATTTTTGCTAAATTAAGATGTAGTATCATAATAATGACTAATTTTCCCCCAAATAGTTACTTACGTTCTTGCAATGTAATCATTTAGTCATTATTGTCACATAGTAAATCACTACTAAGATACTAAGTCAAAATGTTGAGAAAATAAGTCATTATTTTTACATTTTAATTCATTATTTTGAGGTAACCTGCCGTGTATATATTTTGAGAAAATACATCATTGTAAGATACTAAATCATTTTTTTCTTAAATCAACTCTTTATTTTGATATTATAAGTAATTATTTCAGCATAGCAAGTTTTTGGCACTTTATTATCCTAATTACATTTTTAATTAGATTTTTAAATTAATGTTTAATTTTTTCTCTTTTAAATCTGTTGTTTTAGTCATGTGTTTTGTTTTTATTTTTTTCATTTGTTTCATTTTTTATTTGAATTTTATTAGTTTTTTCCAAACTGTGAAGCACTTTGAATGATTGCTGTGTATGAAAGGTGCTGTATAAATAAACTTGCTTTGCTTTTATTTTGACATGCTGCTGCTGTTAGAAACAGAGGGGGGTGCAGGGGAAAGAGGGCAGGTCACAGGCTTGAATGGGTTTCTATGTTATATACAGTGTGCCAAAATCATTTTTTAGTTTGCAGTTGGAAATTTGGGATAAAGGTTTGAATTATGCCTGCCTCCTGCTTAGCTCTCTACTCCTCCATCTCTACTCCTTTATGGCTGCTCTCATGCCTTCCTCACTTCACCTGGTGTACGTCTTATATTTCTCTTGCACTTCTCTGAGTTATTTAGCTCGTGTCGTCTATTGCTGTGAACACTTGTCCACTTCTGTGCCACTGTGTTCTGCAATACATACAGATATTAGCTGGGCCTCATTAACTAGTTGTAGTGATCACTATTGCAATATTTTCATTATATTTCCTGTGACAAAAGTAAAAAAAAAAAAAATCTGTTTTTGAGACAACAAGCACCATATTGGTCTCTTGCACAATGCAGAAAGTTACTGTAAATCTTACCATGTTTGATATTCTGACTCCTCTCCCTGACTCACACACACAAAAAGGTGAATGGAATGATTGATTATACATTTTCATTTATTAATATGGTCATATCCAATTGTTTTACACTATGAAAATATGTATTTAACCCTGTCCCAACTTATCTAATGCTCTTTAAGTTAAAACAGCTTAAAATCATTTAATAATAAAAAATGTAGCCAGATTTATTTGGTTGCAATTTGTCACACATCCTGCTGACCCTGCTCTCATTAAAGACTTGATCAGAATTCTCTGGGAGATCACATGACTGAGACACCCACTCCTCAGTGGACTCAATCTCCCAGAACTCCCTGGGAGATCACCTGACTGTCTCTCTGCCAACACCAACCAATCCCCGTTCTGCCTTGCTGATATGCAGCACCTGTGTCTAATTGTCTTGTTTAGCTGCTGTATAAAGCCAGGCTTGTAGTCTGGATCTTTGTGGGGTATTGTGTCTTCTATAGAGTTACTGAGCATTTTTCATGTATTGTTTGTCGCCCGTGTATCATTTCCATTGCCTGCTTTTCTCTGCCTTTTGTCATTTCCCTTGGTTTGCTTGGATTGTTTGCTTGGATCTCCTTTGTTATGTACATGTGGATTTATCTGGTTTTGACCTCAGCTTGTTCATCGACTATGTTTCTTTTGAACCCCAGTACAGAGTGTTTTAACCACACACGCCTGACCTGTCTGGCTGCATTACACAATTGTATATCATGTACTGCAGCTTTTTCTTTTTCATTTGAACATCTTGAACCCAAGGGTTGTTTTTCAGTTATTGCTTCTAAAGGGACAAATTGAGAAACTTTTACCATCGCTACATCTGTTGCTTACATGTCCTACTGTGGTGCTGTGGTATTCTCTAGAGTGAGTTGTTCTGGTTTAAAAACTAGGAAAACCCTCTTCTGATGGTGTATCTTGAAGGTGGGAGGAACTTTTGAAAAGCTGCAACTGCTCTGGGGTGGAATTTTGGGGGTGGCTGGTTGATTTTTTTTTTTTTTTTGTCTAGCAGTGAAAAGCAGAGGGAAGTAACGTTACTGCTAGGAATTGATGTAACTGTGTAATTATGGTAACAGTAGTCTTAATCATCATTACAGTGATGGTAATAGATTATTCAAACAAAAGAAATGACTTGACGAATGAGGAAGACAACAAGCTAAAAGGTAAAGTGAGCTGCTATCTGACCATTTAGATACCTCACCTCAGTTTGTCTACTTTTCTCTGGCTGAAAGGGCAAAAAACTCATCCCTGGTGTTTTTGTGCTGAATAAAGATAGATATTTTCTTCATGATCTGCCTTGTTGGATATGCCAGTGATACAGCTTTCAGATCTCTCTAGCATTCCTCTGGTTTTCCTAGATATACAACATTAAAAAAATGTACACCATTTTCCATGGCACACTAACGTTATATCCAACAACCACTAATCACTTTTTGCAAAGTTTAACTTTTTTTTTTTTTTTCACATTGAAAAATTACACATTGCATTGAAGAGTGAATCGAACCTCAGTCATCCATATGCAGGTGAAGCTGTTATCCAGTACACAAGCAGCATTCACCTCTTGTTAGTTTCCATATGCAGTAATACTGCACTCCGCATGCAGTCTTCAACTGAACTGTGTCTTTGAAAAAGAAAAAAAGTTGTCTTTTTCAATAACCAACGTAAGTGTTACACTAATACTAACTTGCTTCTATTTCTTAGCCTATAGATATGCCACTAGAAGTCAGGAGTGGTTGACACCACTGTTATTTTCAACTGTTGTATGAGAGCAATGAATACAATACAAAATTGTGAATTGAGTCCAATGAGATTGAGGGATACAATGCTGCACTACAGAAAACTGCATAACATGATAAATAACATATTAAATGCCATTTTAGGCCAGAATGTCCCTTTCAGATTATTCTATTTATCCAGTGCCAATTGAAAACTAAAACTAATCACTGAAGCTAACATACACACTCTGTGGGTCCACATTAGTGCCCTTAAGGTTTAAGGAGTTAAAAAGGAATAACGTAAACTGCTACAGTCTGCCAGAGATCCTACTTAGTCCTATCAGTGTTCTACCTTAAGCCTGCAGGGTGTAACCTTTCCTGGCAAGAATCATCCTTGGCTACACACTAGGGGCCCAGCAATTGAAAAAAAAGAAAAAAGAGTTGATGAAAGTGTAGATCTCTAATGTTGACCAACTGATATATCGGTCAGGCTCTACTGGAGACAAACTTGTCTTCTGGCAGTTTCCCAAATACGTGTACACTCTAAAAAAAAAAGATGGTTCTTCAAGGGTTCTTCAGTAAAGGGTATGTTTCTATATAGAACCATACATTCTATATAGAATCTCTTACATGCTTAAATTGTTCTTTGTATGATGAAATGGTTCTTCAGATTGACAGAGAATGTGTTGTATACAGTTCTATATATAAGCTTTTTGAAAATGGTTCTCTATAGCACCAAAAAGCATTCTTCTACTGCCATGATGTCAATATAGAACAATTTTCAACACGATTCTATATAGAATCAAATACTCAATCAATCTGAAGAACCATTTTACCATGCACAGAACAAATTACGAAAATGGTTCTATGCAGAACTTTACGTTCTATATAGAGCCTTTGCGTTTACCAAAGAACCCTTGAAGAACTTTTTTTTTTAAGAGTGATAGAGGTTTAGTTTACAGATTTAGTGCAGCAGTGATTCCATGACCCTCCTGATTAACTGAAGGGCTTTTTAGAAGGTGTGTGGGTGAATTACTCAGATCCCCTGACAACAAGCAAACTTTGGCCTTAAACTTAAACACCAACACTATGTGACAGTTGTGGTTGTGGAGCATTGTGGTTGCTCTGTTGAAATTAAAACACTGTTAAGCACTAAATAGGAATTCATTTGTTCATATTGTTATTTTTGGTAGGTAGATTAAATATTGCAAGTGTTGACAACAATATCTGTGGTCTCTTATGCATATAAATCACTTGGGTATTCTAGTGGTAGGATGCTGTTGCACAGGGTTTTCTACATGAGTACTCTTCAAGTGCAGCCAACGACCTAAATTTCTACCTCTTAATCCTTTTAAGAGAAAGGAGGGAGCAAATCCCAAAAAGAAGGACATGGTCAACTGGGCACCACAAAAACTACTTTATTTATTTAGTTAGTTGGTTAGTTAGTTAGTTAGTTAGTTAGTTATGTGTTTATTAGTTCTTAATCTTACACCTTGAACTGATTTGTAATTGATATGTGATGATATATGGCCCCTTTAGGATTTAATGGGTTAAAATGATACTGTAAATTGCTACTCCTTATCAACCTTGTACAGTAATGCTGCAGACTGCAACCTTTCTCAGCAGAAATCATCATCTGTGACAATACATAATTGCACTGGAGTCCAAATTGTCTTCTGAGGATCCCCCTAGCCTCATGTATCAGACTTCTTGCCATCGTCAGAGAGTCTGGTGGGTTTTGTCTCTCAACGTGGCCAAAGAGGACAGTTCCCCCACTTTTTGAAATCATGTGACAATTTTGGGGAGGTCACCAGATGATTTCAAAAAAGGTACATTGCCAATTTTATTAATGATATTTAAAAGATTTTTTTTGCCATAGTGCTCCCAACATGAATTACGTCACATTATCATTGCAAACACCAAAAAGGGTCACACTTTATAAAACTGTTTCATAATTAATAGGTAACTATGTTGGGACAAACGAATAGTCCTGTATTAACACTTAAGTCACTACTGTCAACTACCAATGAATACAGGTTAATTAGTCATGATAAAACTGATAGTTCACAGCCTTATATCTAACTGAGTGAGCCAAGTTGGAATCCATCATGTAATACTTGATCTAGACACATCTGTGACCTCCTTACAACAACTGAATTCAGTATTACTGCACAAAGTCATAGAAAAATCCTTGTGCTGTTAATGGAATACTCTTTGAATACTCTTTAACTGTATTGCTGCTCACACATCAGAACATGGCTTGATTTACTTCTTATTTTTATTGTTTTTCACTCTTGAGCACTTTGTTTTTCTTTCCGTTTTTCTTTCTGTTTTTATTAATGTAAAGCACACTGAATTGCCTTTGTGCATGAGATGTGCTATATAAACAAACTTGCCTTGCCTTAATGGGCTGATAATTTATTTTCTTAACTAAAACTAGGCTTATCAACTAGCTAACATGCTAAATGATAACTAACAGGCTAAACAACTTCTCCATTAATATCACAGGCTTTGAATTAAAGTATTTACTATATAATTCACTGTAAAACTGCAGCATAATAGACTAAAGAAAATGCCACTTGAATGTCCTACATGCTTCAAATGTCCACGGTTTAGCCAGATCTGCCTTAACTAGTATCAAACCCAGGATGAATCTCAAATAACTTCCACACCTGAGTAGTGCACTATTTGTCCAAAATAGTGTTTTATCTGACTGAATCTAAAGGAGCTATGCTTGTTGGTGAAACAATTGCTTTAAAAAATAAAATCATTAAAAAAAAATATACTGTTTGCTATTTTGTAATAGCCACTTGAGGTTGTGCATTACAGTGATTTTATCACAAATAAGAGTGCTTTTTTAACCTTATGCCAAATATCACCTTTATCCATGATAAAATCACTGTAATTATTTAGTAATTGATAGGAAACTACAGTTTATGGTAACTCATTATTAACTAAACAATCATTACAGAGTCTTATGTATTTCCCACATAACTACTAACAATGACTTCTTCATGTCTAACAAAAACAATAATAATCAGTATTCATAGAGCACGTTTCAAACTCATAAAGCTTAATAGTAATAGAAGTATTGAAAGTTGATTTTCCTTTTTATCATTGTTACTGTTCAGTATTTTAATAGACAAGATGTTACTTTGCTACTTAATCTTCAGTAACTGTTATAAGAAGGTGCATAGAGGCTTGTACACCAAAAGAAAAGAAAGAATGAATGACATGAAAAATTTTAGTTTTATAGTTTTACACGCCTCTTTTAGAACTAAGAGATGAAGTATTTCAGCACTTCATTGTCTGTAATATAAAGTCATAATCTTTTTTACTGTTAACACAAGAAGATGTGCTCTATGTTACTAGCAACTTTAAAAGACTAACACACGTCTACACATATAAGTTATGGGACACTTGCTAAAACACTACAGTATCCAGTAGAATAGTTTCCTTACCTTCACAATGAAACATTATTTAAAGCATTAAAATATTTTTGAGTTGTAAAAAATGAAAATTTCCACAGGTTTTAACAGTCTTATCCGGCAACTCATAATAAATTGTTTTCATTAATACAGTTAAATTGGACAGCAACGACAAATGAGCTAAGCATTTCCTTCATGTGTACCGATACCTCACCCTGATCTCCACCTACATGCTGTCTGAACACATCAGGTCTAATCGGCAACATCTTTGGAGCTTGGAGCTTGGCTGTGCTTTGATTGGCTTTCCGAATGGAATCTTTTTCATTTTTTCAGTTTACAAACTTCAACACACTCTTACTCTATAAAAGTTATTAAAATGAAAGTAGCTGAAGAAATTATTTTATTAGAAATAAACATATGTACTTGAGTTTACTTGAGCTTGCTGCTTTGTGACAACATTTGTTGTAAAAACGCTATGTAAACAAACTGGACTATAAACTGTAAACTGACTTGATTATAAAACTCAGCAAATGGGCAGTTATTATTGATATGATCAATAATAAATTAGTAGAAATTTGTATTATAAATTAGTGTTTGGTAGTTATTTGTAGTGATTCAAGATTTAATTCAGCACTATTTATTCATCTTTGCTTAGTCCTTACACAGTTACCCAAGAAACAAGCTTTTAAAGAGTTGCCCAAAAAAGTCTCTGACAGTGTGCAGCAGCACTTAGCAGCTAACGTTGCTACCTTTTATGTGTCAATACATGATTGTTAGGCTAATCATTCTATACATTGCCCACATTTAGAGCGCTGGCTTGTCAGAAAAAGTGTCCCATCTGAAGCAGACCATTTAGTTGCCTTATTTCTGCATATTAGTTTATAAAGTACCCAGTAATATCACTTCATTCAGAATGACTGAGCTGCTAAAGAGTTGTTGTGTAACTGCAATTATTCCCATATGTTTAAGTCTTAAATTAAGTAATTAAGCTAAATAGGCATTTGTTTAGCTTCATTATAGTCAGCAATGTCATGTTTTTCCATGTGTTTGGTAGCTGTTGTGTGTTTGAGAGGGGAGTCTGGAGGGCGGAAGTCTCAAAAGCTCATTTTTAGAGGGTCAGTCAATACTGAGGGATTACTGATAACTGCCTATTTACTCTGAGGAGTATGAGCGAATTCAGTCTTGCATGTCTTGAACAATGCAGTTGAATGCAAAAGTGTTGGTGCCCCTGGTCAAATTATGTTTTGTTGATTTTCTAAACAAAAACAAAAATAAAAAATGTGGCCTGTGCAAAAGTTATATCACATTTTATATTTTATGTTTTTGTTGTTGTTGTTTTTCTTTCTAATATATTAAACTCAGCAAGTAAATAAAAATTGTGAACCAAATTTTCAGAAAAATTGTACTTATTTTCACTTAGAAAAACAACAAAACAGAAAAACTGCCCAGTGTTTAAACTTTTGCACACAACTTTATGAGCTGCATCACTTACAGATTTAACAGTGTTTATCACTGTCGCAAAGTTAATCAAACGTGCCGTAAATGTTTTGTATGTATAGTTAATGCAGACTATGCTATAAAGAGTCTTCTTAGTGCTATGCTGTACAGAATGTGTGTCAGAAATCAAGGGTATCTGTTCATGTTACTGGTTTCTTTCTACAGAAGTACAGAATACATCAGCTCCTTTGAGTCCTTTGAATTCTCAGAAATGAAGGTCACATTCCAAGGATTCCACAAAACAGGGCAGCCTTCACTGACGCAAAGGCCAGGAAATGCAGCCTACCTCTGCTGTGTCCTTTACTCTGAGACACATCTAGTGTAGGTCAGACAGTTCGTGTACCTCTGTGGCGTGACGCAGGGACTAGGATTTCCTGAGCACATGTAGAGCTTTACTTAACCTACGTACTGCATCAGGGATTCCATGACGCTTTTGATTAACTGCAGGGCACAGGGGTCTGGGTGTGCGGGTGAATTTATCTGATCACCTGGTCACAGATTAAAGATTACAGACGCTTCTAAATACTGTTTGACTGGTTCCTCTGCTGCAGAGTCACAGCAAGCTCACAGTGGATGCTGCTCATCAGGGCGACAACAAGGCATGCATTAGCATCTAGGCATAAAAGATTTCAAGTCGAAGCAGAGGCTTCCTTTTATGGATTAAGTGTACTGTGCTAAAGGAGCTTTTTTTTTCGCCTCTCAAGCTTCTTTCTTTTTCGCAATGGGTCAGTCAGAGTCTTACGAGAAGGAGCTGGAGCTCTCTGAAATTCAAAGTCTGTACAAGAGTTTTATTATGGAGTGTCCAAGTGGGTCACTATACCTGCATGAATTCAAGAAGATTTTTGGAGTAAAAAGTGGACCGAATCCTGCGTCCATATATTTGGATAATGTGTTCAGATCATTTGACGAGAATGGGGTAAGTAGCCTGTCTTCTAGGTAGTGCATAGACATTGACTTCAAGGTGGATACGTGAACTAATACTTATTACTTATGGATGTTTTTACAGGACAACACACTGGATTTTATTGAATATGTGGCAGCTCTACACCTTGTGCTCCGAGGGAAGTTAGAAGACAAACTCCGGTGGTCCTTTAAGGTTTTCGACAATGACGGCAATGGACGACTGGACGGAGATGAGATAGCACGCATCATAAGGGTATGTTCAACATATTCAGTATGGTGTTCCCCAATGGCCATGAGCTAAGGCAGCCTTCATTACTATTGCAATTAGACTGGTTCAAATAGGCCTACTGGAATTTAGCTTTCAGATTTTTTAGAGCACTGGTTATTAAACCTGTCCTTAGGCACCCCCAGATTGTCCATTTTTTGGCCTTATCTCTATGCATTATGAATTGGATTGGAGCAAAAACGGTGGACCATCTGAAGGTCCCTGAGGACCAATTTGAGAACCACAGTTCTAGATTAATGGCTCTCAAACAAGTCCTCAGGAACCCCATGAGCTCCTAACACACCTTTAGCAAGTATTCAAGCTTGGTTCAAGTATGTTAGAAGCTGAAGTAGAGCAAGACTGCAGACCATTTGGGAGGCCCTGAGTGCTGATTTGTGAACCACCACAGTTCTTGAGCATTCTTTCCCAACCCAGACTATAGAGACCATCAGCCAGTGCATATTTTGCTCCATCCCACCCTCCAGAAAATGGGAACCAAATATTCATAAATATTCAGTGTTTTTGATTGTTTAGTTGATGCATGTTGGGAGCTGAAACAGAGGAGTTGGTTTGGGATACAGTGTGTTAGATCAGTGGTTCCCAACCTAGTCTTCAGGGCCCCCAGACAGTCCACATTTTTGCTCCAACTCAACTTGCAACATGAAGTTAAAATGTGGACCATTTGTCAGCCATGAGAACCAGAACTCTTGTTTTAGACTTCATTCCTCAGAATAAATGTAATAAAATCATTCAGTGACATGAATCTTTTGGACTTGGACCCAGTTGTAATATTTTGTCTTGTTTTGTTATGTCTGTAGATCATTTACAAGATCAAATTAGGCAATGTTACAGATGAACGTGGAAACAGCCTTTCCGTGGAAGAAGTATGTGCCCGGGTAATTGAGCGCATCGATCGGAATAATGATGGTGAGTGTTGCATATATGCAATTGAAACACAAAGCAAACCATTTTTTTTTTTTTTTTTTACACAAAGGTCATGACACAAAGTTTGATGCACATAGAATAAGTCTACTTTCAATCTAAAAGGTCTAAAAGGTTGTATATAGGCCTGAAATAATTACCAGTGGGATATGGTATCGTGCTGCCCTAAGAGTCATCCCGTATTAAAGTAACTGGATAATGACTAGGATAATGAGGATAATGTGGTTCAGTTTAAGACAGATACTTATATGGGACAGACACTGAACATGAACTTTATATCTCAGTGTTACGTTCTGTTTTACATATCAATTAATAATTTCTGTATTACCACACATTACTTCTTTGGTGAGCAAAGGCTGCAGCATTTTCCATTCTCAATAGCATGACTCGAATTTTTACCTATTGTACGACCTTTTCACCCTTGGAAAAATCTCTTTTAAACCCATTAGGTTAGCTTAATCCAAGGACTGGCAAAAGTTCTGAAGTCATGACATGCTTAGT
The DNA here is from genome assembly GCA_023558415.1 of Piaractus mesopotamicus. Taxonomy (NCBI): domain Eukaryota; kingdom Metazoa; phylum Chordata; class Actinopteri; order Characiformes; family Serrasalmidae; genus Piaractus; species Piaractus mesopotamicus. The sequence continues at coordinate 3,377 of JAILXH010073019.1, read as the reverse complement.
CTACCTCTATTGTTCCACTGACTTCTCTAATGACTTGCTGCCTTGTATGACAACCACATATAAATTCAACAATAATGACAAGTTGCACCAACATGCATAAAGTCATCATTCTGTTACATGTGCGTTGCTGTTGTAGGTGACATTTCTCTGGAGGAGTTTCTGGAGGGTGCTCAGAGTGACCCATGGGTCAAAGACTTCCTCAGCCTGGACGCAAACCCCAGCGGTTGGATACAAAATCAACAGGTCAAGGAGGCCAGTGAGACATAAGGCCACTCTAGGTTGGATACACATCCACAGAACCTTTCCTTCACCAAGCACAGAAATTGAGTATGGGGACAAAGTGATAATTTCTGACTGAGTGTTGGAAAACAACTATACTTGAGTGGGGTCATGACTGTGTCTGGAAACTATGTGGCTTATGAATTAATTTGTCCATCTGTGAACCTGAACGGCCTTTAAACAACATGACACTTTATTCACAGGTGTAATTATCTATGCTGCAAGGCAAAAGTTTGGAGACACCTAGCATTGTAAAATGTCTTTAATAATTATGTAACATAATGTTGCTGTTACACAAATAATGTTTTTTTTATTTTGGTCATTTTTTACTTTTTTGAGTAATTTCAAATCTCTAGTCACTTTTCATTGTGTAAAATTCCATGATGAATGGGCCAACACTTGGAAAAAAATCCTGTTACATTAACTTCCACTCTAATTTAAGAATGTTTTTGCCTCCCCTGTAAAGTTACCATTTTGCAGATACAAAGTTTTGTTCTATTTTTGTGATATGAGCACTGATCAGCACTCAAAGTGTTTGAACCACTTTTGTATCAAGAAAGTTCCAATATGTGCTCATGAAGCTCATGGATACTCGGAACTAGCTGCTAACTTTATTGGAAAGTAAGAAGGCGTAACTGCGAATTCAAATTTCAAAAGAAAGTAAGGTGTCACCAAACTTTTGGTGATCAGTGTAGTCTTACAGACTGATTTTTATGTCTTACAAATCTGCTAGACATGCTATAGATTTACTGTCCAGGATTTATTGTTTCGAAAAGACTAGAAAAAAACTGATTGTACGATATCCAATATCCAATGAGTTATTAGAAATGCATCTAAATCTGTATCATTTGTATCATGCCAATACCTTTAGACTGTTTAGCCTGTTTGGAATATGCAAGTGGCACTTTCATGCTATACTGCTTAAAGGAAATTTCACCAACCAACAAAATTGTGTTTATCAGAGCTCTTAATGCATGTAGAACAACTAGAAAACTTTTCAAAAGATCCCTCAAGCCTGCACGGTTTTGGTTTTGGTTTGTATCACGCAGAGATGACTGTCTTTATGTTGCCAAGATGTTGGATTTCTCTCTGTAGTGTTTCTATCTGGCACATCACAGTGAATCACACCTCAGAAGTGCTTTTAAAATAGGCACACTGCAACATGGAAAATCCACAGACCATTTAGGATGGTCACGACAAACAGCAGATGACGTTAATGGTTTCCTGCAGCAAATCCTGTTAAGACAAATTAGGAATCTAACTAGCTCACTGCCATGTTTGAAGGTCAACCAAGTGTGGTGTATGCATGCACTCATTTCAGCAGAGATGACTTTATTGAACCTTCTTATGCTGTTGCACTTGCTACCTATAGTGAACTGTATCAGAGAAAAATGTCAAAATGCAAGAATCAGCTGGAAGGAGAAAAAAAAGGTACTGCTGAATAAAGTTGGTGAAAGGTTGGTGAAATTTCCCTTTGTTGTCTTATCAGACAGCAGTATAATTATAAAAAGGTAAGCTAAGCCATTTAAGACAGATATTATTTATTTATGTACGTATTTATTTATTTACTCACTTTTGTATTTTTGTAAAAAGAATATTGCCCTTATGTGCCCTAAGAATACTGTTCATTGTCTTATTTGATCCCATCTGGTTTGTGAACAGTGAACAGTGTAACT
>JAILXH010072986.1:9269-21464 GCA_023558415.1 Piaractus mesopotamicus | reverse complement strand
TTTTCATTCCTGTTACTGTCAGCCATCTTGAATTCAAAGTGTCAGCACTTCAATTCAACTGAAAACTGAATTTATGAAAAGGGTGGGACGTTATGGAAATCAGTCTCATGATTTGTTCACCATATGATTTGGAAATTGCCAACATCCGATTTGCCAAGAAACTGGCCTCAATTCAACTGTTTACGTATGTGGACATTATGGATTAAAGCGTTAAATGCTTTGTGCGGCTGAAAGGGGTATATGGGGCAGTCTTTTGTTTTTAGTTATTGGTATTTCCACAAAACTGGCCAAGAGGGCATTTCTTATTGCAAGCGCAACACCTTGCTGCCCTCCCCTCTTTAGGGAGAGCAGTGTGGTCCCTAAAAAGGGCTACTCAGTCACTAAGCAGGAACCACTAAAACTGCCTACTGCTAAACATGTACTTTGTGCTGCTGGAGTGTGAGGCTCTGACTAAGAGCTCCCAGTTCACTCAAAACTTGCCACCATAGCCAGGCACTCCATCTTTAGCCAGGCTTTGTTGTAGTATTCCAGCTTCACCTTGAAGAACTGTGCAGAGATGTCATTAGAGTGCGGCTGAAAGTTTATTGGCAACAATGACGTTTGAGGCTCACTGGCAAGGAGAGTACCCGAGGTGACCGGTGGAGGCTCTTGTCATAGTTGCAAGTGGCTAAGGTTCTACCTTATCCTTCATCTTACCAGACTGCCCCTCAAGGAAGAGGGACTGTCCTTGAGTGGCTGTCCTTGCACTGCATACCCTGAAGCCCTCTCCAGCTTCAAAATCGACTGCTGGTTCACAGATCACAAGATTACTACACAAGGAGGCCACAAGAAGACACAACAATAGTCTCGAAGGAATATCTTAGATATTTGGATACTGTTTGCTGGATCCCTTTTTCATAGTTTGGACCTAACCTAGGCTCAAGTTCTGCCCCTGGTCATAGCTGCCGCTAGCAGAGAGCAGGGAAACACAAGCATTTTCCTTCCTTTTCCACCACCGAGACTAGCTAACAGCAGCACCTGCGAGCCAAAAGTAACGAGCAGGTGAGCATGTACTAAACTGCATCCTGTGGGTAACACTCAAAAAAAACAAAAAAAAAAAGAGTAAGCACCATGCAAAAGGAAGCAAATGAATCATTCCTTTGACAGAAAAGAGGTACTACTGGGGTAAAACACCAGGGAAAATGAAACAATGTCGCTTAAAAGAAATTTCCTGTTGCGTAATCCCACAGTCCATACTTACCATCTCCCTCTTCCCTGTTCAAGGTAAAACACATTTATTTATCCCTACAGGAGCTTCAATAGGCAAAATGGCAATGCCTGCAGTGTGAGAGTTTAAGTGGGAAAATGAGCCTGTGTGAGAGATAGAGGGGCCCAATGTACTAAGCCTTTTGCACCAGTTTTAAGCCCAAATTGGTTGCATTTTACTCACGTGCTATGCACACACTCTCAGAAGCAAAGATACGAAACACAGATACATCACTGGGGTGGTGCCCCTCTTGTCACTGGGTTGGTACCCTCAAGGGTACATCTCAGTACCTTTAGTCAGGGAGCATAATTGTACCATAATCCATTGAAATTATATTTTCTAAGTTGTATTGACTCCACGCACCCCGTCTCGACTCCAGGCTTTGTATTTTATTGTTCTGTTTTAAAACATTATGTTATGAAAAGGTACAAATATATTCTTTTCACCTGGAAAAACCACTTGTATATTCTTTTTATTCCACCAAATATATTCTTTTCACCCGGTGCACAACTGGACCTTAAAACCACTATTGTACATTTAAAGGTACATTTACATTGTTTGTGCCTTTATAAATGAAAACAGTAGCTGTACAGAACCTTTATTTCTAACAGTGCAGTGCTGTGAAAATGTCAGAGACCACCCTTCATCTATTGAGTACAACTTATTCTTTTGCCAGATATATTTATGAAGAGATTGGCTATAAGATAATCCACCTGCATGATGAAGTTAAAAGAAGTTTAAAAAATAAAATAAAAAAAAAACAGAACCTTCCACCATCAGATGAATATTACTTTGAGAGATAAGAGACAATCACGCTCCATCCTTGCAATGCAGGTGTTTCCGCCCTTCCACTGTGAGAAGACAACTCAATGCTATGAGCCTGAATGAATGTGTAGCTGTTATGAAGCCATTACTGAGAAAAGGAAATGGACCCCAACCCAGACAAAGTCCAGACCTCAACCTCATTGAATGTGTTTGGGACTGCCTGGATCGTGAGAAGCAGAAAATGCAACCAGCTTCTAAGACTAAACGTTGGAGGCGTGGAAAAATATCCCTGCAGATTTCTTCGAACAACTGGAAGTAACTTCCTGAAAGAATGGAAGCTTTATTAATGGAAAAGAGGGATCACAATAAGTACTGAAAACGCTGATATTATATTTAGTTGTTGAGTCCTAACTATTAAATTCAGGTGTTTCAGCCCACCCACTACTAACAGGCAAATAAAACAAAATCTCCAAACACAAACATTGGCACTAGAATGGGTCGGACTGAATAGCTCAGTGACTTTAAACGTGGCACTGTCACCTTTTCCACAAGTCAGTTCATAAAATTTCTGCCCTGCTACATCTTCCCTGTTAACTGTCAGTGCTATTATTGTGAAATGGCAGCATGTAGGAGAAACAACCGCTCAGCCATGAAGCGATAAACCATGCAGACGAGTGCAACAAGTGCTAAAGCACATAGCATGTAAAAATCTCCTATCCTCTGTTGCATCTTTCACTTCAGACTTCCAGAGTGTCTAGAAGCAGCACCAGCACTAGAAGTGTGCATCAGAAGCTTTGTGAAATAGGATTCAGTGGAGGATCAGCTGCACAAAAGCCTAAGATCACTATGTGCAATGCCAAGCGTTGGCTGGAGTGGTGTAAAGCATGCCGCTGCTGTACTCTGGAGCAAGGTAAGGTATAGAAAGGTATTTCTCGGAGTGATGAATCATGCTTCACTATCCGGCAGTCTGATGGATGAAGTTTCACAGATGCCAGAATGCTACCTACCAGAATGGATGGTGCTAGCAGTAAAATTTAATGGATGCACCCATCCCCTGGGCACCGATGACAGCCACAAGAGCACGAGAGTGGACATCCCCCCCCGAGAACCAAGTCGTCTCTTGCGGTTGTCATCAGGGCCCGGAGGACGGGTGCACAGCACAAAGACATTTCCATTCAGTCAGAGTTGGCATACACAGACTTTGTTACCAACAAAATATAATCTTAACTAACTAGCAATAATAACAAATCTAACAGTCAGTGAACTTTCTTAAATCCTATCCTGTAGGAGGAGACAGAAGCCAGGTTGGTTGGCACAGTTTTCACTCTTGTCGCATATCATGGAAACATTTTGTAACATTCAGAGTTCTTGACAAAATGGATGAATGTTCATCAGGAGAGCAATCGTTTAATGTTATAGAGACCATTTCACACCAAACGTGATTTATTCAGACGACAGTAAATTAATTCGAGCATGTGTATAACTGATGATCTTACATACCAAATGCGATTGTCTGATGGTGAAAAAAATGTGATGTCCCTCTGTTCGATTTTGGTGAACGTTCAGACAGTGTCAAACAGTGTCACCACTTGTTCTGCTGAGAGCAAAGAATTGGATCTTATTTGCTTTTAAAGACATTCAGGCTTTGTGCTTTGTTTAGTGTGAAGCTGCATCTCCTGAAATGAGTTGGAGAAACTCCGTTCTACTTTCGCTTTTCCAGAGCATACTACCATACAAAACTAGAGCACAAGCCTAAACACATGTTTATAGTCTGTGTGCATATAAAATTGTAAAATATGTTTATCTCCATGCAGAATATGTGAGAATTTAGCAAAAAGTGGTTGATCTAGGAAATGTGAATTATTATCTGTTTACTAAAGTTCCAGCAACTTGCGGCAGCCGGTTTTCCTCTGCCTTTTAAAACCAGGCATTAATTTGCATTATTGTGTCAAAAGATGTGTTGTTGAGGCAGCAGTTAAAGTGGTTAGGTGAAGGCAAAAACCTCAAACATGAGCTGAAAGAATACTTACCATTAGATTGACACTGGTTAAACTCTTGGGACCAAATGTACAGGAGTGAGAAGACTCAGTGCTAAATATGCTGTGATGGTGCTGCAATATGTGCAAACAGTCTATTTTATTTTAAATTGCAGTTAGTGGGTGGGGTACCATAGTGTTTTAGGGCCACTGGTAATAAAAATAAAAATAGTAGACCTTGAGAAAAAGTCATAATATTTCAAGAAAAAAAAGTCATAACATTTCGAGAAAAAAGTCATACTATTGAAAGAAAAAAAAGTCGTAATATTTAGAGAAAAAAAGTTGTACTATTTTGAGAAAAAAAGTCTACAATGGGCTAACCGTAGGGGGCTGCCATTACACGTTGGGGTCTCGGTTGCTGTACTGGCCCCAGAGTTCCACTTACTCCTGCCTGCTTGTGTATCGATCATTTTGATTATCAATCTCACTGTCTGTGAAACTACATGCCCTCTTTGAATGGCATGGAGATGTAGCCACTGATACCCGTGTAGAGACCCTGCCTGCGATTCTCCTTCAACAAAACAGACAGACAGTTTCCTCCGAGTCCGTCTGGCTCTTTATTCTACATAAACACCGTTTCCTGCACAGCCATTTCTTATACTAATAACACTCTGGTGCTAATGTGTCAGGAGAGACAGGGAGACTGAGTATTTCTTTATGGGTGAAATCCATATGAAAGTATAACTCCACCAACTCCTCAACCCCACTCATTTTAACACGAGGAGGTGCTGCCTTCCCTTTGCAAAGACTTTGGCCACAATATTGCGACTTTAATGTCATAATTCTACGACTTTTTTTCTCAAAATATTACGACTTTTTTCTCAAAATATTACGACTTTATTCTCTAAGTCTACTATTTTAATTTTTATTTTTATGAACAGCGGCCCTAAAACACCATTGTAGTGGGGCCATACACAGTTTATGTGATAAGCTGCAGTCTTAGTAAATCAAACATTAAATTTAGTCATACCGTGGGCTTATGCTGAGGTCACATCAAAACACATTGTGCACTGCTCCTGTGTTCGTATGTACTTCTGCCCCTGAGTTTGCAATTTGTGAGTTGTTTTATTGTGGCTGGGGTCTTGACCCCCTCATGAACTGAGGCTTAAAAGAGTTCCCAAAATTTACCCAGCAAACCATGACTAAGCAAATGACCCAAAAGTGACCTTTCTATTCACAACACAGACATGCACAGTTGTTTGTATTCTAGTCTTTGTGGGGTGTTTCCATGTTATTTTGTCCATGTTCTGCTGTGCTCCATCCAACTCAACTCTTACCTTAAAATCAGCAACCAAAAGATTGTTTCCTCTTTCTAATAAAAGCAGCAATGAAAGCTTTTGTGGGAAAAAAAAAAAAAAACAGACAAAAGTCCCTGTAAAATTCATGTTTCTTCATCCTACGGCTATTTGGTCCCTATAAAGAACTAAATACACACACAGACACATTCACATACATACAGAGTAGTGTCCCAGGTTTGTTGTGCTAAGGTAAAATCTGTCTTCTCGGTCACTTCGCTAAAAGAGACGTGGCTGTCCAGTGACCTCTCACTGAGACCACTGAGCAGTGGGGGTACAGAACACACTGCCACATCATCCACTTCATGAAGCAGAACAGCCAAACACACACACGCACGCGCGCACACACACACACACCATGACACACAAAATGCCAGAGCCAGAGCTCAGAGAGTTCTGATTACATAAACAGGTGAAACAAACTTTCAAAAATATGATCTCATTCACTGTGTTCATTGATCACTCATTATGAGTTCTTAAACCCACATTCACAACAGCTTTACTACAACCAATTTAACTGACCTCTTCATGCTGCACCCACAAATGTGTTCTTTTGTACCTATTATTTGCTATGTTGGACAAACAAAATGTTGACAAAAACACCATTCAACTTAATGGAACTTGACTCTGTCAAAATATGTACATTTAGAATGCAATTTCAATTTCAAATGATATTTTATTCCGTTGTGTGTTACAGGCCACATTTAGGGTAGAATGGGCTTGATTAGCATAGGGGTTGGTGGGCACCCTGTTAATGTGAATTACGTGTCGGTAGGGGGAAATGTAACATAAAAGTGATTTCACAAAATGACAATCAATATCCATCCAAGAGCTCTGGATGGTACAAGCTGTTAATATTGGGATAACTTTTATGATTCATAAATATGAGTGAATGCATTTTTGACTGAACACCCGTTTAAACCTAATGAGAAATTGTAGAGAATAACACTGCCCTAAAAATATTACAAAAAATATTAGAGCACATTTCTAAAACAGCTGTATGAATCATTTTGTTTTTTGTTAAAACTGAAAGAAGTAGTATTAATGAGCATGAAGGAAAAGAGAACACACTAACTGCGAGTCCCCCTGTAAAGCCTGAAACAATCATTTAGAAGTCAGAGGTACAGATATTGCAGGAGTTTTCAAGGGGTTGGTTAGCACAGGGGTTGGTTGGTACCACGTTGACTTCTGGGTCTGTAGGAAAACATCAAAACTATATATACTGGACGCAACATTTTATTTGGAATTTTGCCTTGTTTTTCACACTGCAACAAAAGGAGTAGAGTACATATTAAAATTGATATTGTCAGAATATATCAACATCAAAAATGTCCTTTCATTAGCTAATCATGAAATGGGCAAATTGTCACATTGTGCAGGATGCTTTTCACTTTGGAAAGTGAAAGTGGAACAGAGTTTCTCTAACTTGTTTCTGGAGATGCAGCTTCCACCTTTAACCTGGTGTTTGTCTTAAATGATGTTTGTCTTAAAATGACAATATCATGTTGTAAATTAAGTTCATACAACAACATATTTTTGGAGTGTCCATTGAATGCACAAATGTGACTGGAGGTACAGTTAATTAAGTCAGTTAATTACTATAAATACAAAACAGGAATATTCCAAAATTGGTGCAGTTGAATTGCCAACTTGAAACTGATGCCTTTATAGACTCCTAATTAAAAGTATATGTGCAGAAAAAGGCAGAGACAGCAGAGTTGTGCTCACGGTAATACTGGATATAGTCTATACATTATAGGCCTTGTTACTGTAAGACACGGTTATTGAACTTTTCAGTTCCAATTTACTACCACAGAGCTCAGAGTTTTCCCTGCTCTAACACACCTGATTCAACTCGATAATTAAGTGGGAAAACATTAAGCCGTGCGGTGCTGCTGCCCTCCAGGGTTGGAGTAAAAAAAAAAAAAAAAACGTTTTAAATGGTCCCAGTCTTTACTGAGAATTATCACAGCATTTTTTCCTTTTCTTTTTCTTATTAGCTAGATTAGTAACAACAGAGGTCATATTCATCATCCTCTATATGTCATACACAATCTGCAATCAACTGGACAGTTTCCTGATAGGCTTTTCCCAGATTTTTCCTCTATATAAGTGGTCTTCAAATGTAGGCCTTGAATCCAGCTCTTGCTCCTGGATTTTGTATTCAACTGAAATCAAAGTCCATTGGAAGACCTCTGCACTATATGACACCATTGCCTTTTTAACTTCTTTATTTGTTAGTACCACTTCCTTTTCCAGTCTCCTAGGTTCTAAGTATTAACCAGGTAAGTGTGTGAAACAACTCATGTTTGTACTAAGTAGTTATTTTATGTAACAGGATGGTAAGTTCTGAGACTGTTTAATTGAATTACACTGAAATTTCAATTTTTTTTAACCGAGAAAGGCTGGGCTTACACTACACAACTTTTAAAATCCTAATAGATTTCCAAAATGCAAACCATTACAAACTGAATGTCAGTATTTCACAGACTTCCTTGTCTTTTAGTTATGAGGGGGGGAGAAGAAAGAGAGTGTCAGTGATATAAGAAGTTTTGGCTATGAAAAAATACTCAAAATCGCAGAGCTCCCCCATTCCCACATGACATAAACAATGCCAAACTGGACTAGAGGTTTTGTGTGTAGCGATAACGCAAACTGAGAATAAATGTGTGCTTGAGAAATGCAGATAACACAGTGAGACCTGGAGAACATTTCACTTCAAACTGGCAACTGACTTGAAACTGCAAGAGCCTTTATCATTGTAAACATGCTCTTGCTTGAGTTCAACAAGCAGCTTCTCTCTCCTCTGCTCCACCACTGCTCCACTGCTCTGGCGTGCAGTTCAGTTACATCACTGAGTCATAAAAATAAGACGTTTGAAAATATTGTAGGGTCTCCAGTCACTCTGGAACTTGATAGAAAGGCTAAAGATGAACATTTTTGCTCTCACGCTTCCAGATCATCTGAGCCAATTGCATCCAATCGAGCTTCTGCCCTATAATATTACTTCAAATTGTGGAAATTGGGCAAATCGGGGTTAAAACTGGCCTAAAAATCATGTGGTGTCAGCCCAGCTTAAGTGCGAGTACAAAGCCCAAGTGTTGTGTAATTGTTTTGGGGCCAAATGGTGATGCAATCCAAGACATTGTGATAATTACACTGAAATGAATTACAGGTTTTAGATATTAAGCAGATGAAAGAGTAAGAGTAAAATAACTCGAACATTTAGAGTAACAAGGTGGTAAGTATGAACACACTCATGCAAAGGTTCGCTATAATGTCACATGCCTGAGCAGGAAATTGAATCAGAAACACCTCCAAGTACCAGTTAAGTTATTTGATGTAAAATGATGCCAAGAGAGTGTTTTTATGGTGCACAACTACGCAGCACTTTTTACCCAAAATAATCCACAGTGCTGTGGAGTACCACATACTTACCTAGTTAATACCTAACCGACTGTATTTCAGTGTAATTTAGTTAGATTACTTTTAAACTCTCACTATCATTGTACCCAAATCTGTTATCTAGTACTACCTTGTACTTACGTGGTTAATATCTAGAGCTTAAGGGACTGTAAAAGAAAGTGTTACCTCCTTGTACCCTAACTCCAGTGCAGCCCAGAGGAGGTTGGCTTCGCCTTTTTAGTCTTGCGACCTGTTTGACAGTGTAGCAGTGAGCACACTTCACAAGTGATCATAGATGAGGCTCACACACTACAGTCTTTCACCCAGAGAGATCCCTGACAAAGCACGAACCCTTGCTTGAAAATGTAGAATTTGTGCAGAAACATGAAAGTAGACAATAAAAAACTCTCTTTTTAACTATTTTCAAGCAAGGATTCGTGCTCATTCATAGCTCTATATCCCCCCTTCATTTCCTGAGTCCATGCAGAGCCTGAGAGGCCATCATCAGCACAGAGGAGAAAGGTGCCATGAATACTAACTCAGAGGCTATTCGGCTCTGACAGTGAGGAGTAGCCTTGGTCAGTATTTGCAAGTCTTCTTCATTTTTGTTATGCTTCTCCATGGTGGTTGATCATGCCAGTCTCCTAGAGAATTTTCTGTGCTGTCAGCGGCTCATCGCTGCTGCTACTGTTTGTGTAGAGGTTATGCTTTAATCACAGAACTTCAAACTTGCTTGAAGTTACTGAGACATCTGTGACAGTTTACACCTCTTGCTCTTAGGGAGGTTTTGCTTTTGAGTCTTGGTTCCTCGTAGAGGTTCTTCCTTGTGCTCATAGGAAGGATTTACTTTTGAGTCCTGGCTCCATTCCATTTTCTTCCTTATGCGCTACAGAGATTTCTCCTCTTAAACCTGGGTCCTCTAGGTGGGTCTTCCTCGTGCTTTTATTGAGTTTTTCATTTTGAGTCTCGGTTCCTTTCAGTGTTTCTTCCTCATGCTCTTAGGGGATTTTGTCTTTTGAAACTTGGTTCCTCTAAGCGGTTCTTCTTCATGCTCTTAGGGACTTTTCCTTTTGAGTCTTGGCTCTTTTTAGTGTGGCTGTTTCTCTTACTGCATCTTGAAAAACTGATGTATGTAAACAATTTCTGTTCTGATTGGCTGCCCTGTATTGTCCTTCATTCAAAAAGCAATCTGGACTGAAACACTCCTTATAACTTCAGCATAAATTGGTGGAGCTAAACTGCTGTAGGCTAAATGCATTGATTTTTGTGACATCACAAAGACAATGCAATAAAACTAGGCCATACTATAGACTGACCAGGGGGTGAACGGTACACTTTGAAATTTTGTCCGTATTTACATACTACACCAAATTTTATTTAAAAAACGAAATGTCCATGATAAGGGCCCTTTGATGGATAACCTAGTAAGAATACAGGAATGTGGACAAAAAACTAAATGCATTGTTTTCAAGATCTTTCAAAACTGACATAATCTAGACACAGTGCATTGTTTTAAAACTATTTCCAATGCAGTTGCTAGTGCATGAATATGGACAGAGCACTATGTATGTGTGTGTGTGTGTAAATCAGAGGAGTTTAATGGCCTGCTCTCCCAGACTCCCCCCCTCTGGCTCAGCTGTGAGGCGAGACATACACACACACTTTACAGCCCCTCGTCACTCGCCGAAAATTGATGCGGCCCTTTAAACGGCTGCCTCTAATTTGTGTTAATGCCTCCAGCCCGGTCCCAGCGCGACACATAGCCAGGGACTTCACGCCCTGAACAACAAGGAAAAAAAAGGTCAGCTCCTGTTTTATCCTGCAGAGCAGACGCCGATCAATGACACCTAATGTTCTCGCCTCGTAACTTTGTTGTTGCGGCTGGTTAGAAAATCAAAACCATATTTATGACGGCCATTTTCCTCCGGCCGGGCTTGAAAGGGGACGGCCCGCGCTTCGGGAGATGAAAAAAGCACATCCTTTGGCCCTCGTGTTTTCTATCATTTAAATTGGCATCTCTCCTCTCCCTCCTTTCCCTGTCGCTTTTCAAAGCCCCGGCTGTTTCTTTGGCGTTTAAAGCCGAATGCTAATTTGGCTAAATGTGGCCACCTGATCACGCCTTAGCGAAGGTTATATTCAGAAATCAAAGCCCACAGTCCTGCAAAAAAAAAAAAAAAAAAAAGCTGGTTAAGGATTACCAAACAGTACGTCTGGGAGATAATTAGGTCTGCTTGGGGACAAGAAGACACGGACGCAGGAAAAATCATAAAAGACATAAACTTAGCTGGATGCCTGCAGAAAAGTAGGAGGTGGAAAATGGCCAATTATTCCATTCCAGACGACACAGGACACTGTGTGCTTTTGAAGGTTGCAGTCACAGTGTAATAAACATGTTATAACAGAGTATGAATTTGTTATAACACTAAACATAACATAAACACAGAGCATTATTATAGATATATTTAGTGGTTGAAGCTTACACTGCTGTTTAAAAGGTTACAATGGTGTCATATTAATAATCATCATTCTTATGAAGTGTAGATTAAAATGTTATAAACTGGACATAAAACATAAACCATTTGTTAATTTGTTCATTCAGAATTTGAAATATTTTGAAGGGTAGAAAGAACTTATGATGAGGATTAATCACAAAACTGAATTTGATCAATGATCTTCGGTCAGCCGTTTTTGATTATTGATCTCATATTATGAGATTGTTTTTGGGTTTTGTTTTTTTTTTGCTTGTTTTTTGTTAGTTTTTTTGGCTCATTTGCAATCCTATATATTTATTTCAATTAAAATCTCTATCTCTGAAAAATCTCCAGCTCTGCACATCATTGGAAATTTCTTAATATTTACAGCTTCCCATCAATTATTTGAAACCTATGAAACATAAGCATCATAAAAGAATCAATTTATAAATATATATCTGCAATAAAAAGGGAAACAGTGATTCCAACCTTTTCAACGTTGATTCCAAACTTTTGAAACTTTACAAAATTTGCTCTGAAGCTATGAGGCTAATGTAGGTAACAAGGATGTGTAATGTGTCAAGCTTGTTGGAAGCCACATTTTTGTGGACTAAAGTACAAACAAAATTAAGAGTTCAAGAGGGCTGCAACTATTACAGTGTGTCATACAGTTTCAGAACCCACATGTGCAAGTTCACTTGAGATTACTTAACAACTCAGCACTGTTTAGGTTTAGTTTATGATGATTTAACACGCAGTTTGTACCACACCAGTTTATGGGGTTCAAGCTTCCATTGCTTAGCTACGTTGGCTCATAGCCTGAGTGTAAAGCTAAAGAAGCAAACTTCAGACATCAAAGATGTCTTGGCTGATCAACTACATTTGCGGTAAACAGAGAATACTGTGCAAATTAGATTTTGACTGGATCATCCCTTTAAGCATGACAGTGTCATAAAGTTACCATGACAGCAGACCAG
>JAILXH010072968.1:0-15102 GCA_023558415.1 Piaractus mesopotamicus | reverse complement strand
AATCAATGAACTTTTTATTGTGTGCTGTGAATATCCTGGCCAGTTCTTTGACCAGTTTGACGATCTAACAAAAACCAAACTATTTCAGACTTGCAAGGTACATGATGCGGGTTGATCTTAAGCACATCACAATATATTTCAATTTGCAATTGCAATACACTCTCAGAAATAAAGGTACTAAACTGTGACTGGGGCAGTACCCCTCTTGTCACTATGGGTGGTACCATCAAGGGTACATCTCAGTACCTTTAGCCAGGAAACTGATATTTTCTAAGCTGTACTGACTCCACACACCCCGCCTCGTCTCCAGGCTTTTTATTTCATTGTTCTGTTTTAGAACATTCGGTTATGAAACGGTTCAAATATGTACTTTTCACCTGGAAAAAACTTATTTAAGGTTCACAACTGGACCTTAATACCACTGTTGCACCTTTAGGGGAACATTTATATTATTTGTACCTTGATGAACCAAAAAATGAAAAATGCACTGTCTTTTTCTAACAGTGTTTATAGCAAGACATTGTACTCTACAAGTACATTTATTGTCTCCTATGGTTCAAGCAATGTAAACTTATCCTCAAAGGTATACACTGTCCTTAAGGTGTAATTCTGTATCTTAACCCCTTAAATAGCCAGGGCCCAAAGGGTCAGCAGACCCAAAGTTTTATTACACACTTCTATAACCAAAGAGTAGCTCAGCCAGTTTGCACTGAAGTCTCTGTAGTTACTGAATAATAAACCTCAGTATGTAATAATCCTGGGATTTTGAGGGGTCCAATGAGTTTGCAATGAAATATGGTATAATTGTGGTGCTTCACAATACAATATGGTACTATCGAAGTAATTGCAATTGAATAGTATAGTTATTGTACTTCACAATGGAATATTGTGTAATGTTAGTGCTTTGCAATGGAATACAGTATATTTATGGTATATTGCAAATAAATATGGTACAATTATAATACTTCACAATGGAATATGGTGCAATTATGGTACTTTGTAATGGAATATGCTGCAATTATGGTACTTTGAGATGAAATAGGGAGCAATTATGATACTTTGTAATGGAATATGGTAAAATAATGGCACCCTGCAATAAATATGGCACATTAATTTTTTTACAATGTAATATGGTACAATAATGGTACTTTGCAATGAAATATGGTACAATTATGGTACTTTGACAAAAAATACAATATACATAACATACACAATAATGGCATCTTACAATGGCATATGGTACAACTAAGGTATTTTGCAATGGAATATAGTAGAGTTGTACTTAATGACGGAAAATGGTACAATTATGATACTTCACAGTGGAATATGGTACAATTGCAATGATTCGCAATGGAAGACGGTACAGTTGTGGTTCTTTGCAATAAATATGGAACATTCATTGTATTATGCAATGCAATATGGCACAATAATAGTACTTTGCAATGAAACACAGTAAAATGATTGTGCTTTGTAATGACCTATGGTACCTTCATGGTACTTTGCAATGGAATATGGTATAATTGTTGTATGTTGTGGCAGAATATGGTACAATTATGGTACTTTGCACTGAAATATGGTACAATTGTATTACTTTGCAATGGAATATGGCACAATTATATTCTTTAACTAAGGGTACTGAAGACATGCCCTTCAGAGATCATACAGTTTAGAACTTTTTTTCTGTGAGACAGTATTATGTGGGTATTAAAGTGAGGAGTTGAAGTGTAGGCCCACACACTGACCATTAGATTTTAAGGGTTAAACCCTTAGGATCCATCCGGTCCAGACTAACATTCCTTACTGTCATAACTACATACCTTACATATTAGTTTTATAGTACTGAAATACTGAATACTGAATAATTCATGGCAGTTAATATTATTGGACTATACGGCAAATAAGTGACAACAGAATAATAAGCCTGCAGTTTAAGGGTTAACTTCTGAACCTCTCAACCCAGAGATAACTCTGTCGCTGTCCATTTGCCCCTGCAGCCGAGGTTACTGAGGCCGTGTCATGACCTCAACCTCACCAAACCGTTGAGGAAGGGGCTCGTCAAAGGCAGGCCCTCTAATCAGGCCTGATACATCCTCTACGTGCCCCATTAGAGGGTCATTGGGAAGTCTGTTAATGAGTTTAAAGCTCTATTGTGTGGTTGCTGGAGCTGGACAGTGTGGAGGGTTGGTGAATAGCGGGAGAGGTGAGGTGATGTGACCAGGCCAGGGTGCATAAGGTGCGAGAGAAGTGCTGAGTGCTGAGGTAATGGACGAGGTCAAATGGTGTGGCTCCGTGACAGCTCGCATCAGATCATTCAAAGCTGTGGAGCTGACGAATAGGGATGGGTTAACAGGTAGAGGAACTGAAGGGACTGTGTGCTGGAGGAGAGTGAAAGCAACTTTAGAAGCAACACTTTAGCATGAGGGACGTTTTTATGGCTTGCCAATTGGTAGATTTAGGACTTACTTCACTAAGTAAATCTTAAGTAAGCTTTAAGATTTACTTCACTATTAACAACATTAGCATTGCTGCTTGATCTGTTCTTTATTGTGTAATGTTAGCAATTCCGGGTTGAGCTGCTCTTCTATTGTCCAAAGCCATTTTTTCAATAAAAATTTGTTTGAAAATTTCTGCATAATTAAATAGGTAAGATGTAAACAAAGTTATTCAGAGTGGTTTGGTGTGAGATGCTCCATTCTAGAGAAAACTTAGAGTCAGAATTGTTTATAGTGGTGGTGATAGGAACCAGACGTCTGATAAGTATAATGCTTCTGATGCTCCTTCACAGAAAGTTATTACATGAAGTGGTTATGAATACGCTGCCTGATGCTTGAGATGTACATAAGGGGCATTGTAAGGAACAAGGTCCCGAAAGAATATGTTTTTTTTTTTTATTATTTTGTTGTTTTTTTTTACCACTATTGGACCATCATTAATATTACACATTGCTGCTGTCGACCTTATATCACATTTTTGTCGTTTTTCAGCTTTTGACATAATTTGAAAACACGTGTTGCCCTTTACACTGTGTGTAAATTTCATAAAGGACGGTCCAAAAGAAACAGCCCAAAATGACTTCGAAAAAAGTCTGGTTCCATTGACTTACATTCAAAGTAAAGTAAGTTTTTTCCTTCTCCTGTAAAGTTACCATTTTGGAGATACAAGGTTTTGTTCTGACAGCAGCGATATAAAAGCTCAGGTTCACTAGTGGTTTAGGGTAGTAAATAAATAAGTAAGTAAATACACATTTGTGTTGTAGACATCATGACCCTTGGTTCCTATCACCACCACTGTAGAGACAGCTCTACAACAAAGCATTTCACATTAAACCACTCTGAAGGACTTCTTTAACACCTCAGTTATTGAATTATGCACACTTTTTTTGCAAATCTGTGGAATTCCCTCATAATCTGTGATATGAAACCAGAAGGTAAGGCTGATAATTTCAGTTATCCTTGCAAGGCTACTCTTACGTGCAAGCCGTTGCTCACCAAAGAGTGTTGTTTCTCGTAAGGTAACGTTTCATGCTGTGTGTTTCAAAGCAGTTATTTACCCAAAGAAGTTCCTGTTTTCAGCAAACCACACCTGGGAACACACAACCTGCTGTCACCCACTTTTACATGTGGTCATCTGTGGGGCAATGTCCTGTTGAGTTAAGAGCTCTTGCAGTGCGCTGTCTCATTTTAAAACAACAAGCTTTCATGTGACAAGGTGATCAGACAAACATGCGTTCAGACAAATACGTGTACAGCTGAGCTGTGCCGTGTGATTCAGGGTCAAGCTAGCTTTAGAGATGTGGGAATTGGAGAAGTTCACTTTGAACACATTATGGATGCATTAACACTAATAAGAAACCCATGTTGTCTGCTTCATATTTCTGAATACCCCCAGAATTCTTGAACTGGCCTTATTACCTGACTTTACCATCAACCTTTATACTTCATAGTTTCTTGATATGAGAAATGATCAAGTAGTTCATGCCAATTAGGTATTTTCTAGAAGGCCTGTATTCATAAATAGTTATAAAGGTGTAACTTTATATCCTCTTATTGGTGGTTATAAGCGGTTATAAAGCTACAAAGGTGTATAAGTTGGTAACAACACATTATGCATATTTACAAACTCTAATAATGCTTCAATGCTGTACTAATTTGCTATAATTTATAACTTGATGACTTATAAACATGTCGTAACACCCAGTGTCGCTACCCATTATAATGCCTTTTGAATGGATAATGAACTGCACATTAATTACAAAGCACATGTAATACATGTTAATGATTATAACAATATTATGACCATTTAAAATGCCATTCAGGGCTTCAAGTAAAGTGGTTTATATTTTTTTGGATATTCACATTTGAATGTTAAATGTTGGGTAACACTTTATTTGGATAGTCCACTTTAGATGCGTTGTAGATACTTTATTTACTCTCAAGTTCCATTCAACTAAACATCTACTAAACTGACCGTAATTTTCTTAAACCCTAAACCCGCTCTAATCCTAACCCCAACCTTAACCTCAACCCAAAAGCTAAATCCAACCCTCGCCCTGGTCCAAATCCTAACCCCAACCCCACCACTGTATAGAATCAACTGAGTTTCAACAGATAGTTTGTTAACAATTTGACCATCTGTAGAGAATCTATAGGGGACTATAGTGGACTATCCAAATAAAGTGAGACCAAACGTTGTACTGTTTATGTATCTGTCTCGTGAGTGGAGCTCTATAATATACTGCATATATTTTATTATTGCAGCATCAGCTGGAGAGCTGCCTATACCGCAAGGTTAATTAAATGGCACTTATATATTCTGGTCATATTTAGACAAACGAATGTTCAAAACAACTGTTCTTACTGGACAAAACTAGATATAAATGTCATAGAATTTTGAAAAAAGAAGAGATGAAAGTTGTTAAACTTCAATAATGGGTTGTGCTTTTGTAATAAACATGTAATTAAATGTTTCCACATCACATTACAAAAGTCAAGTTTATAGTACCCTACAATTTACTCATAACAAAGAACAACAAAGTATCAATCTCTTTATCAAGCACTCTTTGATGGCACTTGAAATGTTTAGAATGTTTTGTTGTTGTTAATATGTATTATAGCTGCTTTGTAATTATGCACAGGTCATTATCTTTTTAAAGCCATTATTATGAATAGTGGCACTTGTGTTATTATATTTCTAGAAGTCACTAAAGAATTATAGTTCATTATTAGAGCCTCATTAAGCATTATTATAGTTCATTGATAGAGTTAAGTAGTAAAGAACTCCAGAATTATGTATTATATTAATTGTTATAAGCGCATTGTGCACTTTATGCTATTTATTGTATGTACTTGCACTTTTGGTAACTTTGCACATCCTATATGTTCTTACCAAGTTGAATTCCTGTGTATTTTGTACACAATAAAGTGGTTAAGATTTATAACCAAGAGTTATCGAGATTTTTTTTTACAATTCAAATGATTAGTAAACTTGGTGACATGTTGTTAGAAGGGTACCTACATAGAGGCTTCATGATACATGCATAAGCATTGAATAACTTGCTTATAAAGCTATATTTGAACAATGCATGCCAGGAATTACAAGATGACATGAAAATCTTTTATGGAATAAATGATATTGTGTTGACATAAGGGCTTTTAAACTACAGTGACAGATATTTGTTACATTTAAATGAAGTATCAACCCCCAGCAATGGATGGAATCTTAAGACATCATTTTTTGGACATATTTGCCTATATGAGTGAACATATTCCTGAACAAAAACCAAGCAAAATAAGAAATAAAGTAGAAAAAAAAAAGGTTTTGGTCAAATGACATATTTGGATGATTTTCTAAGTGAAAATA
Source organism: Piaractus mesopotamicus (assembly GCA_023558415.1). Classification (NCBI taxonomy): domain Eukaryota; kingdom Metazoa; phylum Chordata; class Actinopteri; order Characiformes; family Serrasalmidae; genus Piaractus; species Piaractus mesopotamicus. Next base: position 9,243 of record JAILXH010072968.1, on the reverse strand, counting down.
AATGAACTCCTTAAAAGCCTTCCCAGGCTTATTACTTACTAAGCCCTATTATTCAGTAACTGCAGGGACTTCAATGCAAACTGTTTGAGCTATTCTTAGGTTATAGAAGTGTGTAATAAAGGCCATATAAGCTGCTAACACATCCTTTACAGAGAACACACTTCTGCATGTTTTAATGCACAATTACTGTTTATTTGCTGAATTTAACATATTTGGGGGAAATAAAGCATAGCGTCATGTGCAAAAGTTATCATGTGATGTTTTTCCAATATATCAAACTCAGCAAATAATAGAAATGGAAGATGTGCACCAAACTTGGCAGAACAATGTCATATTTGAGGTTGTTTTTCCGACTTATTTTCACGTAGAAAGGCAACAAAGAATGTAACTTCACTAGGGGATGTTTAAACTTTTGCACACAACTTTTGCTCCCAGGAAAATATTACTTGAGTAAATAGAGAAGTCTCCTGTTTGTACTTCTACTTAAGTACAAAAGCAAATGACTTGCTTTTACGTGTGAGTAAGCATAAAATTAAATATCACTGCTGTTGGAACAAAACCTCTTATCTCCAAAAATGAAATTTTACAAGACAAGGGAAAACAGTGTTAACTTATAATGGAAGTGAATGGATAACTCATTTTTTCCAAGCATTTTCGGGGCATTTCTGTTGGTCCGTTCCTCATGAAATTGTGACACATCATAAAGGGCAACCGGCATTTTCAAAATACGTCAACAAATGAAAAACGGCAGAAATGGAGATATGAGGTTTTATCATGACAGCAACAACATACTGTGAACTATTACAGCGATTATGTTATATTGTTTTGATAAAGGAACCCTGTGTGGTTGCAGGTATTAAAAACTATGTTAGCCTTTCATTTCTGAAGCCAAACAGGTATTCCTTAATAGAAACTGTACTGTTACACTAGTAGAAATGCATTTCTGATGTAAGGTATAGACGTATATAAAGATGCATGGTGTTCTTAAGGTCCATTACTTACTTCATAACAGTGCTATGAAGTGATCAAATGTTGTCTTCTTAGTTTAAGGCCCTTGATGTCAATACTGTGTCACTTACTGCTTAGAAATACTCGAATATTACCGTAAATGTAACGGCAGTGTGGCGAATTACTGATGATGCTGTATGTAATAAATCTATCACAGAAGAGTCTTTTTCTCTTGCCAAAGTGTGCAAACTTGTGATTATGATCTTTCTAAAGTCTTAGTGCATGACATGCACTACACACAACGAGACCCTTGTACTCCGGGCCTGTTGCAGAGCAGGACCTGCATCACTTTTTTCAAACCGCAGACTTCCAGTCACTCATGCTTGGGAAATTTATTAACGGGATTTTGCACGCTTTCCAGAAATGCATCCTTTTGTAAGTAAATAACGAAGCTTCCATTAACTCATAAATGAAAGGAAAAACAGTTGTTTCTTGTGTTTCTGGGAATACAGTACAAACCACAGTAGTTTCCCTAGTTTCAAGCGAAGGTTTTGATCTAGACAGTCGGGGGAAAGGGTGAGGTTTTGGCTGAGAGACAGGGTGGGGTTATTTGACCGCCGTTTATAATGCTCTGTATCTATGCGAATCTATGTGCATCATGTCTGAGATCTTGCTTCAGAGGGCAAAGAAGGTTAGACTGTAATTCAAACTGTAATTTCAAAGTTCCTCTTTCAGCAAACCGCACCTGACTCATTGCATTCAAACCGAAAACATGATATACATGAACAATTACATGGATGTTTGCATTTTCAAGACTGGGACCACTTTCTTTAATAAACTATTGCACTAGAAATGATTTTAGGTTGTAATTTTCAGTGTCTACCAAAGCTAAAGATGCAATAATAGATGCTGCATAGTAGAATAGTAGAAAAAAAAAAAAAGAAACAGAAACAGTATATATTAGAAGAAATGACACACGTTTCAGTCAAAACTATATACTTGCGCATGCTATGCTGTCTAAATTCACCTACCATGTAATTACAGGTCAAACAAAGAACGAAACAGTGGTAGGAAATGCAGAACGCCTACTTTGTATTGAGAGTTTATTTCCTATGACCCCAATCTCAGTGCTGAAGTAGAAGAGGGGGAACAAGGCCAAGTACCCGGCCAAGAGCTTTGCACACCGCTCTCGTCCATGTGCATTTTATTATTTCCTGTTCTGTTTAATCAGGCGCTCTTTCAACTTTTTTTTTTTTTTTTCTCAGATGCCCTGTTGATCTTCTTGCACTCTCTGGATGTCAAAAAGCAACAACAACAACAAACAAAGAGAGAGATGAAAGTTCCTTCTGGCCAAGATTAAAAGGTCTGCTTGGTGCCCGGCACCCGAGAAACACCTATGAAACAAAGAATTTATGATGACTACTTCCGCCTTTATCGCTTTCATCTCAGAGAAAGAAAACAACAGTAATAGTTTCCCTTTCCCGACCACTCGGCGACTGCTCGGGCGGGCTCCGGGCCCAAAGCGGACTTTCCAGATAGAAAAGACGGCCCTGGCACGAAGTCAAGGCGCCTCCCTGTGTGGTGGGTTGTTCGCGGCCATAATTGTTGCTTAAAATATGCCCTCTTTGAGTGAAGGGAAATAGCTGCCCCATTACTGTCAAGGCTTGCGTTTGATGTGATTCGTCGCTGTAAATCGGGGGCTGGTCAGACATTCCATCCCAATGTTTTGCCAAAGGAAGTTGAGCAGACAAAGAGGAGCTGCCTTGTATCTCGTGAGTGGAGTCCTGCTTTAACCTAATGGCATTCGATCCTATTCGTAGTGTCCCCGAAATCCTGATTTGCTGTTTGAGGTGGTGATGATCAGTGAGCTCCCAAACCACAGAGACAAGCAAACAGTTTTATTCACCCTTATGATGACACATGGGCTTGATTCGTCTGTGACTGGTGCCGACAGAGGAACTTGGGATTGTGGCTTTGATCCTCAGTATGGGCCCTCAACAGTTGATCTAACAACACCTCCTCCTTTACCTTAACGAATTAAGCCGATATGCTGACCTCGAGCTAATGGCTAAACATATTAAACTTCTTCTCCCATGAACATCTCACATTTCCTCCCCCTTCTAAGCTCATGTGTCTTATAGACCCCATCATAAATTTGATCCTAAACTATGACCCCTCTCTCAGCGCCCAGCTCCATTAGCCACCAGTGGTGATGGCGTCTCTTATAGGGGAGAAGAATAACAAAGGGACCTTTCCCACTATCACACGTCGCTTACTAAATCCACCATAAGGGGCTCAGGCCCAAGCCAAACACATTCGCTCATAACTCTACCTTTTCCTGCAGATGCGCGGTGTACCGTTTCGAAGCGGCTGCCGGCCACTCCGTCAACATCATCTGTTATGACAAGACAGCCAAGGCAGGAGGTGAGGTAGCTGCTTGCTCAGCCGAGCTCAGGCACTCCCTCCTCTGAGGGATGAGGAGAGAGACAAACGCAGCCGCCATGCTGGCTTTGATTTGTTGTCCCAGCAACCTGGCACCTCCAAGCCCCCTGCCAACCACCCTAGACGCTCTTTTTTTTTTTTTGATCCCCGCAGCCAAGAAAAACCACGACCATTCGACAGGCTTCTGCACCCCACCACTCCCCGTCCCTCTCCTTTCACCCACCCCTTCACCTCACATGCCAACTGTCTGGAAGCTAGCTAGCATTCCGTTTTACTTCTCCTGTTGGAGGAGTAAAAGCACTAAGAATAGCGTCTCCATAGAAATGTGAGGAAACAAAAACACAGGACCCTGACGAGGAATAGATACAGCTATGCCCACGAGTCCTGGGAACGGTTACCTCGCCCTGCTGGCAGAAACCTAGCAGGATGCACCAACTCAAGATCAATGCTCTGAATGAATTCATAACGGAACAGTATTACAGTTGGCAGACCTACATCCTCGGCCTTCAATATTGCTTCTGAGGCATTAGATTCTTTAGCCTTATGAGCCGAGAGTTGTACAGCGAGCCAACGCTTACTTCCTTTTTTAGCCGAATGAGAAATCCCAGGGAATGCTGATGGCAGCGTTTCCGTAAAAAATAGTGAAAGGTCAGTTCAGGGGAAAAACAAAACAGCAACAAAGTTAGCAGAGCTTTCCCCTCTTGCAGTTTGTCCTCTGGGCTTCTCCATGTCACGCCACATTGTTTTATTACCAGTCCATCAGCGGTTTGAATTTACACCTGACATTGCTTGGCACTGGCCATTGGGGCGTAAGCTGTCGACCATGTGGCCTTCTTACATGGAAAGGACACAAGGCGGGGAGCTATAAAGAGAGGCCTCTGCAGGAGAGGGTCCAAGAACAACAGAGTGCACAGAATACGACCCTGATAGCACGGTTATCCCAACTCCAATTTCTGCATAAACAGTCCTTGCAAAGAGAGCCATCTAAATCTCTTTTGCCACGCAAATAAAGGTTTCAGTTAAGCACTGGCATTAGTGAGGTTCTTGCGGATGTTTTAAGGGGTGTGAGTGTTTGATCTTTTGCTGTTTTCTTCCAGGAACATATGATTCAGTTTAAGATTAAGATCAGGATACCCTTTGTTGTAAACTATTGGTTGAATTCTGAATGCGCATATAAATGCTAACTTCTTTACATTGAGATTCCGTGGATGGTATACATTTGTAGTAGCGCCTGAGTCACAATAAATTTGGAAGAGAAACTGCTCATCTTGGGCCAAATAAGAGGTTGACGTAGATATAGATTGCAGATGACAATATGCTACATGGACAATGCGTTCAATTAAGCTTTTTGACCAGTCCATGGTACCAGGATGTGGAGTAAAGTTTCATTAGAGAATTGATGGAAGAATCCGAGTGCTAAACGCTTTTTAAAAAATATTGGACAGCAGTCGCAGACACAAACACATTTTGTAGCTGAGGCCGTTGACAGAAGCAGTCATGGTTTCCAGCTGTGTGTTAACACAATAGCCTTAACACTTGGGCTGGAGACTAGATGGGTCCCCAGTGGAAAGGCGCTCTCTTTAAAGGTAAGTAATATAAGGTAAGAGATACGGATCTGGAAAAACAGCCGTAAAGGGGTCCTTTGGCCTCCCATTGCCTCACACCATGGCTGTCCTGACTCTTGCCCGTCTCAACTCTGGTTTACTTTGGCTCTGACAGTAGGGTTCTGGAGTTAAAATGGACACCTGACCTGGGATAGCCTGTAATGTAAGTTGCTTGGGGAAAACCCTTGAGCAGGCCAGGGATTCTGCTTCATGGCTTGTCTAGTAGTTATGCAGGTTCTACGTATATAACAGTGACATTGATATGTGTAAAAGCCCCAGGAACACTTCTTTGCTAGTCATACAACCATGTCATACAGTGGCAGCATCACTGCTGGTCCATTACCCAAATAATACCTGGTCAAAAGTGGTCCTGTGGTCAGAAACTGGCCGCTGGTGAACAGGGCTGAGGCTGACAAACTGTACAGCAACAGATGGGCTATCATCTGTAATTCTACACCTATTTGGTGGATCTATAAAGCAGGTGGACCTCACAAAGATTCTGGTGTGTGGAAGGTGGAAGGTAGGGGTTTCTGATAAAGTGGACAGTGAGTGTAGATCAATAGATGGATGCGTAGGTCACTGCTGCGAGACTCTTCAAGACATATGTTACTCTAAAGAGTCGAATTACAGGTCCTAGAGGGTCACAGCACTGCAAGCATTTCTCTGCAGTGAATAATGATTCTGTCTTTAGCATGTTGTTCCTGAATTTTGAAGAAAAAAAAAAAAAAAAAGGAAAATACAACATAAAATGAGGCCTGTGCAAAAGTTATGGCACATTCTATATTTCATGTTTTTTTTTTAATGTCTTAAACTCAGCAAATTTGAAAACTGTGCACTGAAATTTGCAGACAAATGCAAAATTGAAGTTCGTATAATGTAACCAGGGGTATTCAAATGTTTGCGTATGACTGTACATAATGTGAATCATGGTCGATCAGTCATCTGTCTGCATGAAACATGTATGTGTTTTCAGTTGTTGTGGATGTGAATATATCTGCTGATCTGAGTGTTATTTAAGTGTAGCTGATCACTCTTACTGTCCACTAATAGCATTTTTCAAGATACTGCTCTGCTTATGAGAGGCCCGGAAATGATTTGTGGTCCAATAAAAAATGGAAAGGCGCTAAAACTAGAGACTTTTGAAGGCTTTCCTATAAACGAGATAAGGAGATGGAGAATTCTAGGAAGATGCCTGTAAATATGAGTAGGTCTGACAGACGAGATCACACTAACATGACCAGTAAGAACATACCGGTCTTAAGGACTATTGTAAGAGAAAATGGCTCTCACTCTCACAGGCAGAAGACTATGTCATTTAGAAATAGGCCCAGATAAGCAGTGAATTACTTAAAGAGACTCAAGTTCAAGACCATGCTGCCATTGGAATATTCATCTTTCAAACAGAAACACATGGAAGAGTTGGCCCGTCCACTCTTAGCGCCCAATGTTTCTTTTAGGAGTGATTCCAGACAAGAACCACTTTTTGTTCCCAGTCATTTTAAATGCAGTGAAAGTGTGAGATGAGAAGAAGGTCAAAGAATAAAGCTCCACAAAATGTAAAGTTTCTATACACTCTTAAAAAGAAGGCGGTTCTTTGAGGGACGCTATAGAAGAACCACTTTGGTCTCCTCAAGAACTAGTTTTCTAAATGAGATATGTGAGTGCAAAGAACGTTGAATCCTCACCTAAGGTAAAGGTTCCAACGTAATGGGTCTGCTTAGATCAGGGGTCGGCAACATGCTCTAGCAGCTGCATGCGGCTCTTTTACCATCCTGTTGTGGCTCCACAGCAGAATTAGATTTTTAGGTTAAAAATAAAATCCTCCTGCTTGCAGTAAAATAAAGCTCTGCTGATCGTTCTAACAAAGTTTTAACAATAAATGGGCTTAAATGCTGGAGGTTAATGTAGAACTGCCAATTCACCCTTTAACCATGAAGGTTGGTGTGCACAGTGCTGGTCAACATAGCAATGCAGACAACAGTCTCGCCTAGCTAGTAGCTAAAAAGGGGGAAATTCTCGGTGTTACAGCAGCAAAGGGATAGCAAGGCACTCAAGAAAAAGAAAAGAAGTAACAAGAAGAGAATTAACAAGCAATTACTTAACAAGGTTTTTACAGTTTGTTACTTGTTACTTCATAGACTATATATATATAATGCTAAAAGTAAAAAATAACATAAAAATATAAACTCTATCCTTCACAAAAAATAACAATATACAGGATTATAAATAAATAAACGCTAAAATATGTACACTGTAAGCATAGTTTACTCGAATTTTACATAGAGTATAAAAAAAATGGCTAAAAGAAAGATTTAAGGTAAACATCAATAATTCAGAGACAAATGGGCTTATTCGCATTTCTAAACTATCCAGCTGATTTCCTGACACGTTTAATCTGCAGTGAGAAGCTCTCAAACACTAAAACGTCACAAAGGTTGAAGTCAGCTTCTTGTTCAAATTCTCCTGATCCACTTTAAATGGTGCAGCAGTTACATTCTGGTGCCTCAGGCACCATTTAAGGTGGAACAGGAAAACACAAAATGGCTCTTCTTAACATTTGGGTTGCCGAACCCCGTCGTAGAATGTTTGCAATTGTAATCAGGTTCCTCACACTCACACCTCATTTACTAAAAGATGGTTCTCTAAAGAACTATCTGTTTAAAGGTTCTTTACCATCTATTGAAATTGGCACTTTCATGACATTGTGCAAAGAACCCTTTTTGGCAGCTGTATTACACTCTTACATGAAACGCGTACGTAACACTACATAACACGCCTGGCAAATTTTACTTTTTTTTCCAGTTAACAAAGCCCCCACACTACTAGATCTGCCCAGAACAAAACACCCCACGCTGGCAGATTACACTGATGATCCCTGACCAACAGGTCTCACCTCTCAGAAGCTGAGAATTTCTCTTTCAGGCAGAATAAACAGTAAGATTGCTGTGTTTATTACAATGCAGAAGTTTGAACACTTATAGTCAAGTGACATTTTTGTTGATTTTCTAAGTGACAGTTACATCCTCTACAGGGAACAAACTTAAATTTTGGCATTTGTCTGCAAAATTTAGTGCACAATTTCTATTTATTTTCTCATTTTAACCTTTTGGGGAAAAAAAAAAGTAAAATATAAAATGTGCCATAACTTTTGCACAGGCCATATTTCATGTTTTGTTTTTTTTTTTTCCAATATGTTAAATTAAAAAAAAAAAATCAGTATAAGTATGTTCGCTATGAAGGATGTGTTGGCTTGTTTTCAATAACAAAGCTGGTAGTTTTGCACATGATGGAATGTGAGAGTTGTGCAGTGTAAAGTGGAAGAAAATATACTTCATTTGTTTTTTTTACAATGTCAATTAGGATAAAATGATTTGTATTGTTGTTATCAAAGCTAACATGTTACTAATGCATTACTGTAATCAACTATTAATGCCAGTCTTTTTTAATGCCACGCATTTTCCCCCATTTTGATCCTCTGAACTGTCTGCAGCTCCAGCCTACACAGCCTAAAGCCCAGCTGCTCACCCTGTAACTTGACTCTGCTGATCTTGCTCAAATACAGCTTTCAACTGAGGATTTCTGTCGATGATAAAACCAAAACTATTTCCAGCTACAGCCGAAATGTCAGTTTGTTCATTAGCAAAGCTCACTGAGTCACATATTGAAGCATCGTTTACAAGCAAAACTCACCACTGATGTGGCTTTATCAGTAACATCAGCACTGGAGGACGACTCCAGCAGGCTACGCTGGACTGAGAACTGTGGGTAAGTCAATGCACAGCAAACTAACAAGAGCAACAGCAAAGTAGAAAACACCAGTTCCACTAAAACCAAGACAAAACATAGTGAAATGAGCTGTAATTGCAGAGATTTTGGAATGTGCAGCCTCAGGATGGTGATTGGAAACTGTGCTGACTTTATTTTCATGTTCACTCTGCATTCACACAATGAAAACAGTGTTATTTTAAATATTGAAATTAATAAATACGTCATAATTCAGCTTATTTTGTCTGCTTATATCGCTGTACCAAAATACACTGCTTTTAAAACGGAAAGGATCTTTCTTTGAGGTCAAATTGGGCAAATAAGACAAATGCCATTGATTGTGATTAAGCAATGCAATCAATCACGATTAGTTATTTTAATTATTTTTATTTGATAGCTGAGTCATTCTATGGAAATGTCCATTTTTGTGTCCCTAGCGTTTACAGACATGCTACACTTGAAAAACATGTTAGGTTTACAATTG
>JAILXH010072871.1:0-26721 GCA_023558415.1 Piaractus mesopotamicus | reverse complement strand
AAAAAAAAAAAAAAAACCCAGGCAGTGAGGCCAGAAAATGGATTCAGAGCAGCAGAGAGAAGAGGTTGTTGTTTTTAATTGATTCCTTTGTGTGGTAGCGTGTGTTTCAGAGTGGAACTCAAGCAGAACAAAGTGCCTCCTGACATAATGTGACCCAATATGCAGCACTTGCTCTGTTCTCAGAAAATTGTGGCAGTTGTGGGCATAAAGACGAGAATTTCATGAAAATTACTGTCCTCAAGGATATTTCTGTCCAAAATTGCATGTTAAATGCAACATTGTTTGGAAATGATTCTTGCACTAAAAAAAATAAACAGTACAGTCTATCATACAGTAATGTGATGACAAAATGTTGTGATTGCATTACTCATCATCTTAGTATGCCATGGCTCTTTTTCAAGATCTTGAATCATGAAGACATCATGTTTAGTAGGCTAACAACTCATCACAAAAGAAATGTAGCTCGCACTGCTTTCCATCATCACTCCCAAAAAAGTGTCAGAATTTTCTTTTATACTCTGCTTTGTCAGCTGTCCATGAGCAGCTCTATTATAACATGTCCCAAATTACTAGGCCAGCATACCACACAATGAGTTAGTCACAATCTGGAAAGTTTTTGTCATACCTGACAGATAGAGATCTCATGTTTGCCAGATAGATATCTTCTTTTTGAGAGAAATTTCAGTTTGAGAGAGATTTCCGGGATAGTTAACCTGTATATGTGTTGACTGTAGTTCCTTGTGTTTTGTCTGAACTGCAGATGTTTTTTACCCTTAGAAGTATTATTTTATGTTGCTTTAAGTCTAAGCACAACTATCAGCCTCTGGCATCTAAAGTTGCTCAGTGTTGTTACATGGGTGCATTTGAAACTGTATTTCTGGTTTGGGCTTCCAATTACAGCCTCTCACTGTGTTGGGAGCAATCTTTAAGGAGGCTTAAATCTTGACTGTTTGTGGTCACAGTGTCCTTAATGACAATATAACACATTGATTACCTTCTCCAACTCCCGACACATGTTCATTCATGGCCACATGTTCCAAATCGATAAAGCAGAATACTGTATATACAACTGATTATTTATAAAATCTTGATGATAAGGGCTTTAGTGCTAGAGGGCAGGTCATTTTAGCACAGTTTGTGATTGTAATACAAGATAATCTTTATAAATAAAGATTGAAAGTATCATATAGCCCTCTGTCTGAAAACGTTAGCCAGTCCCGGCCTGTGTGTTGAGCAGTGGGGAAGTGTCATGCATTATGAATGAGTTTCCCCTCTACAAGCTGATAATTAATTTCAGGAACACAAACACAATAGAGCTCAGGAATAGGTCTTGCTGAGTCCAGCTCTTGTGCGCTGCCTGTTTTCTCACCCTGCTGCCATGGTGCTCTAGTGGTGCCATAAGAGTTCCAGTTTGTGCACTCTGCTGGGATAGAGACTCTCTGCAAGTACTTGACGTGTTTACCGTTTTAGCAGTAACATATGGAGCTTTTCAGGACTTCATTCACTATTCATGCCCATTCTGCCATAATGTCCCCAAGAGGAGCCACTTGGTGGATGGAGGCAGGCCTTGGATAATGAAGTTATGAAGTAACCAATCACTCTGACACTGCTGTACTTCCATACCACTGCACTCATGCTCAGGATTAGACTGAGTGACATAATGTGTCCCATGGAGGCTTTCACGCTGTTTCCCATCCTGGGGCTATCCTCCAGTAGAGAGCACGCCGTTTGCACATGTCACATCGCTAAGTGTTTCCTGAAAAAATTAGGCCTAATTGGATTTTCGGTGTGTTGATCTGTGTCCTGCCGCTTTCAGAGACAAGCACTGGGCTTTCTAGCACCTATATAACCTATAATACTAGTCAAGTGCTCCAATGGCAGGATCAGTTTGGTACTGAAGATGGTATTGCCCTCTTGATATCTGCTGGTTTAACCCAGCAGGAACTGAGGTGTGATGGGGCACACAGACAGTTGACTCTCACAGGGCCACTGACACTGGGCACAGGCCACATGCTCAGACTCAGCTGTGTCATCTGCTGCCCCTGCTGCCTTCAGCACACGCTCCCAAAGGAGGAAATGATCTCTCAGCCACCCTCACTGTTTAGTGACATTCAGCCTCGTATCCATGGAGACCCAAATGGCCAGCTCACCCTTTCCTATGGGTGATAGTGGGCATTCTGACAATCTTTGAACTCTCCCGTGAAAGGCCTTAAAGGAATATTTCAGTGTTTCTGCCCGTTGGGCGCTATTATAAATGCATGTCTGTGGTCATCAAGTGCACAATACAGATACGCCAGAGAGAGACTGGGCTGAAAAGTGCTGTAGTAGTCTTTAAAAAGAACAGCCATTCACTCTTCCATCCCACTGTGCTTCGAAAAGGTGCCAACTCTGAAGAAATTAGCGCATGTCGTGAAACAGCGCTTTCGCACAACAGCACAAATGTTTCGGTCCATCCATCCAACAGCTCTTGTTCAGCATATGCGTTGAGAGCCTAAAGCCCAGTTCATTTATCACCGTCCGCTCCGCACCGAGGCTGGCGGCAGCTCCGAGGCTGCTTTTGCTTGAGGCTGATGGAAGTGGGGGGTGAACGTATGAGTCTAATTGGCTGTGCTGCTGTGGAGGTGGAGGCAGGCGAGAGGTCAGGAGTTTCCAGCAGCAGCTGAGGGAGGATCCCGCTGTGGCTGTTAAGAGCCAGCTGCCAGCGTGCGGTTGTTTTTGTGTGTGTGTATGTGTGTGTTTCTCATGATCTCACCTGGCTCTGGGGCTCATCAGCACCGTCATCCACCCTGACCCCAGGGCCTCGTCCTCTGGGTCTGATAAAGGGGCAGGCAGGGAGCAGCACGGCTGAACATGATGTACTGGGACACACACTTGCAGTACTGTGCAAAAGTCAGAGACCACTTTTCATTTATTTAATTTACAGTCAGAATTGCTAGGAAGTACAAGTCATTAATTTTTCAGCACCAGGAAAAAAGAAAATATATATTAAATAGAAAGCCTCAACACCCAAATATCGTTTTTTTCAGTATTTTGTGTGTCAACCATTTGCTAGTTTGTGTGTCAGTCCATTTTCTTTTCAGGAGACTTGATTTTAGTTATTCAAAATAAATCTGCAAGTTTTTTTTCCACACCTCCAAAGAAGTTGGTTGCATTGTCTTACGATCTAAGTAATCCCAACACATTCAGTGATGTTCAGGGGTGGTCAGTCTGTTGTTACGAGAACACCAGCAGCTTCTTTGATTTGCAGATTTTCTTCTTTTTAATTATTTCCTTTTCTCAGTAACGACTTATTGACAGCTACACATTCTTTCAGTGGAAAGGTGGACATTATCTAAGCCGATTACCCTCCTGGTAAACCTGCTGGAGCCTATAATAGCGCTCATCGGGTGGAAGGCAAGAAACACCCTGGCCAGTCCAGTTCACAGTCCATTTTCTCTGTATTTTTTAGAACTCTAGTTTTGGAAACTCCAGTTTTTTTTACTTATTTTTCTTTAATCCTCTTCTTCCTCATGCAAGTGGATAATCTTATGTACATTCCCATTAGAAATATCTTATAATGGAAATGGGCATTTGTATTCTTGAGATATGTGGGCTCTGTTGCTCTCAGTGGACTAAAAAATTCTAAGAAGCATTAAGTAGACAGCAGACACCAATTCATAGTGGTGCAGAACACATATAGTAAGCATTCATGCTTTTGTTCAAGAATACTGTATATACGCACAATAGATGTCTAAGCAGAGAATAGCATATCTTTAATGGTGTTAAAAGTAGCAGACGCCGCTTTTTCATTTCCCTATCCTAGAGGACAAGATAGGTTTCTGCAACATGACAAAACACTTGTCAAACTTTAATTAGCCATGACACCTAAATGCTCAGCAGTCTCAAGCGTGCACAGTGGAGACATCGGCGGTGGCTGCGTTTCCATATTTTAGTGCAAACATACTCTCCTCTTGACTCATTTATGATGATCGCAGCATGCACCAAACCAAACAGCACTGCATCTTTAAATAAATATGTGCACCTAACCTCGCCGCACCTTCGATATGTTTACTTTTCAAACTCTCAGTGGAGGGATCTTGGAGCCTGTTAGATCCCCACCGTGCGAGCGCCAGGCTCTTTACAGAGGTTGCAGCACAGGGGCATAAAGAGCAGGTGCAGGAGGAGGAGGAGGATGGATGAAGGGCGAAGCTTTTTTGCCATGACTCGTCCCATCACATAGCTGACACCCGCTGGCTCTGCCGTTCTCCTCAGCTAAGCGAGGAAAGTGTACTCCCACTCACTCCGGCAGCTCCAGCCTTGCTGGATTAGAGTGATGTTGAAAAACCCACTGCACACACTGCATAATCCATGAATGCAAGCAAGCCATATGTGTTTATCTATAGCTTGTGCCGTGTGGTGTTAAAGCGCTTTTTGATCTAACGGTTATTACAAAACAAGCTCATCTGATTTAATCTTGATTAAGCATATGGGCTCACAGAGAGAGTACTGTAACGGTCGCTTTCCATATTTAATTATTTCTCAAGCAGACTAGGAAGCGTTAGGCGCTGTTCAGATTAGTCGTTTCTGTTTACTTATTTTGTTCTATAGTGTTTATTTGTGTATGAACATTTTAATGGTATAAAAAGCGCGCTCACAAAAAAAGGCGATTGTAACCTCACATTGTAACCATAGCAACACTGTTAACACTGGGTTCTCTCTATTTCTATCTAGCTAGCTTAGCTAGGTGTCTGGATTAGTTTTCTTTCTCAACATAAAGCCTAACTATAGTGAGGAGGAGGCTGCTTGCCGTAGCTTTAACTTTGGAGGCAGAAAATCAAGAGAAGCTGTATCGTATCACCGTATCTCTACATTGTAAAGCTTATTTTTTATCACTCATTAACAAGACAATTTTTTTCCCATCTTGATTGTTTTCACTGCCATCCTCAGCTTACTTTTTTCTGAACATCTTCAAATAGCGTTACATGAGTCCCGTGGCAAGACTCCTACAGCTACGTTCACCTACCCGTATTCTGTCTAATTTATATATTCTTAACATAATAAACAGCAGCAAAAAAGGACTTATAAAAATTGTAGGGCTATAAACTTACCTTTTTGGGTGACAACACTGGTGTTGCACTAAAATATAGCAGCACACAGAGGAGCACTGCAACACTGAGGGACATTCTGATTCTTCAGATAAGGTAGTATCACGTTGGACGCTGTTGAGGACTCGTCTTCTACACAAGGTATTTACTTCTCAGTGGACATAGTGCCAACATGTTATTTGTCACATTTGTAACATCAGCTAGAGTAGCTAGGCTGGTTAATGATACAGCCGTGCTACCTGTACCTTTTCAGCCACGTCCTTAACAACATGTCCTTGGCAACGGGCTCATGTTCAGGCACTCATGTTTCAGAGTAGCAAAGTATAATATAGCGAACTAACTCACAAATACAAGCTAACCCTAATAGAATAGAACACCCAAATAGTGATTGCAGTATTATAATACTGGCTCCTCAAATGGTTAACAGAGTACTTGAGTACCTGTGCATATCTCTGCCTTATAACATGATTAAAAATATACTTTACATTGTATATGACTGCTTCCCGAATGCCATAAATGTAAACGTAAAGTATGCATCAGCGGCTGAGGGGAAAAATGGCTTATCTGAACACAGCCTTAGCAAAATTCTCAGAGTACTGTTAGCTGAAGATGAATGTGGAGTGGCAGCTAAAGCAGCTCGCCTTGGCCAGCATGATGGTAACCATCTCGCATCAGCTCTCCTGCAGTAGCCTTTTATCTTTAAGCATTGACATCTGAGCATGCTCCTCTGCATGCGTAACGCAAGACAGGTGAAAGTGAGCTCATCTCACACACACTCACACCCATCACACATGCTTCACGCCCCGGGATCCATTACATGCAGTTTAACCTGCATTCTGGTGTCCCAGAATCCACTCTGTTACATGCGACCTCCAATGTTGAATGGAAATAGAATGAAATGGTGGGAGGGGGAGTTGCAGTGTGTGTGAGTGAGTGATCCAGTTTAACTCTTTCCTGGCAATCATGTCTAAACAGCCCCCAGCTCTGTAAAAAATCTCCATACGGTATTCAGCAGAATGTGCGGAGAACAAAGCAGTTGGTTTTGAGAGTATGTTTTCAAGCCTGCTTTAAGGAAAACCGTCATGTTCTAGTTGATCCCATTATGTGTTTATTTTGTTGGAGCGCATATAATAATGTAAACCACATTTCCATTCAATCAGCACCGGGTCAAATTTTCCATTATTTGGGTTATTATAGTGTTTGTGATGGCATCTGTTGTTTTCATTTGACATGATGGGAGCTCTGTGGTAGGTTTATTTCGTTTCATTTGCTCTTTTTGTTCAGTGCCATTTGCACGGTCTGCAGTATTTATGTACATAAACACAGCAAAGCTCCCACTTTCTGAAACTTTGTTTGCACTGCAAACATTATTTGAACAACTTTTGTGGAGGAAAAAAAAAAAACAACAAATGAGTAAATATCAAAGGCCTGCTCCCTTTAACACAAATGGAATGGCATAAATGGAACAACTAGATCTTGGCATTTCAATGTACAGATTCAGCAAAGCAATCAAAGGCTGCTGAGAACGACAATGCCTTTCTCCCCACCCTCACCCCCGAAGGAAATACCAAACATTACAGCTGCTTATAAATAGAAGCCTATGACTTTCTGTGGCCTAGTGCAGGATGAGGAATACATCTGAGGGGTCTTTGGAGCCCTGCCTACTTCTTTTTCTCAGTCTCTCTCAATGTCTGTCTGTCTCCCCATTCTCCTCCTTTCACCTTCTGCCCTCTCTCTGCGTGTCTTGTAACGCCTCACAAACAGCTGTTAATTTATTAATATAAAGCCTTGTTCTAGAGACGGTGTTCATGACGGAGCTTCAGTGGGAAGACGTGTGCAGACATTGACCCTAGTGAGCTATGGGGTTACGCACTCAACAGAACATTCTGCAGTATGTGTTAGGACTGCACAATGTGGACAAACTATTACTGTTCTGATTATAGTGCTACATAATGACGTGGATGAATAACCAATGGAGTGTCAACAGACAAATAAGCAATTCTCCATCCAGTGCTGTCAGATAAAAAAACTGAACATTTAATTTGATTTCATTTACAATAAGCAGCAGTTTTTATTTGAATAGGCGGGTTTATCATTTAAGTTGAGAAGCTGTTATATTGCGAAACATTTTTGAAGTGTATGCATACAGGCACAATCAGAAATTGTTTCTGCTGGATAGACATACTAAAAAACGAAGAGTGCAGCTAGAAGTAATGGTGTTTCGGACCACTTTCGAGAGGACAGCACCATACGGGATGGTACTGTTTCGGACCCTATCGAAGGAATACATCTATAAGCAATAAGACAGACAGCTGTTTTATCCATGTTCTCAAAGGGGGCCATATTTGTTTTAACTTGGGCTAGTAATAAGCGGTAAATTACAAACACACACACACACACACACACATATATATAGTTAGTTTTTTGTCATATAAGCATGTACGTAGTTATACAGTACAAAAAAAAAGTGCTGCATTCAGTGAACATGCATTAATGCAGAATTCACTGTGTTCAAGTGTTTTACAGTGGTATAGAACATGGGTCTGTCAGTCAGATTTTAGTACCAGAACTACAATAATTAATGTTTTGTTGGGTTACATCCTTGATTTTAGGCTTGCTGGTTGACAATTAATTGCTGAATAATAGCTATTACAATACTACATATTGTAATTGTGCTGTATCTTGCAGTATAGTACTATTAAAACACACTGGGGCCGGCATGGTTATAGAGTGACCTGAATTATTTTTGTCCCAAATAATTTACTTTAGTCAGATTATGGGAACACTTCAATTGATCAAATTCACACAGAAACACTCGCTTAGCACTTTAACTCTGATTGGTCAAAATGCTCATAGCACACAGTAAAATATGCCATGATTTGTTACAGGGTTCAATAGCATACTGCAGTGTTCTGCGATATCAGTATTTCAAAGACAAAATTGCTGTAATAAACAATGTACAGCCCTAGTGTGTGTGTGTGTGCACGTGTGTGTGTGTGTGGCCAGTCCCGATTTTCCTCTCACACTCTGTCATCTCCAATGTTAGTGGATATGCTGTGAGCTACAGAATAGCCCATTAGTGCAGAGATCCAACTTGGATACCTTTTTAAATATTGAATTAGGCTTTTCATGCTCATTTTCCCTTTCCAGAGCGGCTATTTTAATATGGAAGGTTTAAGTTCAAGGTTGGTTTTTGAAGCGTAATGAGAGACTGGAGGGAGATGCAGGGGGAAATGAGATATCTTAACATCTCTCATCAGTATGACGACTTTTATTAAACACACACTGCACTGTGCTAGTCTTTCTTGGCTGTGATCCAGCGTGTAAAAGATAGAATCTGTGCATCAGTTCAGTGGCACCTCGAACAAAGGCCTCTGTAAAAGGACCGCTAGACATATGAGAGGTGGGGAGAGTAGGTGCTTTGATGATGAAGCTGTTTTTGGTTGTCATTGGAAGAAAGGCATTTACTGATGGATGCAAAGTAGAATTCCTTTAGCCACAGCCATGCAAATAAAGGAAAAGAATCCTGTTATGTTATAGGCTACTGTAACAGCGCAGACTAAATATGAACTTTGACTCTGCTTATGTAGAGCAGTTTTGATGGTAGTATCTGTTTTTCCTATTCATTGGGCATTAGACAAAGTCTATAATAGAGCCTACCAGTGTGTAACACATAATGTGGCACTTTGTTTAAATATTTAGTTTGCACTGAGAGTACTAGCGTTATTAGGGTGATTATATTGTTATTTGCAGTACAATATACTGTATTTTTCTGGGACAATAGGCTTTAAAAATCCATTACGGCATCATAGTGGTGTAGCCCACAGGCCAGTTCTTTGTTTTGCAAAAACAGAAGCTTCAAGCCAACAACAATGCTCAAACACAGCGCACACTTAACTATAGCAACACATTTGCTTAAAATGCTGTCTGTTTCTGATCAGGGCTTTCAGAAGGAGCTGCTATTACCTATCATTATTATCCAATATATGTTGTTAATTTGATTTTCAGCGCATTATGGTAAAAAAAAACAAAAAAAAAACATATTAGCTCATTTACTGACTACAGAAAATCCACCACAATGTCATTTTGAGCCTCAGACCTTTTCAAAAGGTCTGCACATAATTAACATATTTATGAGAATCGTAGCGTAAAGGTGTGCCATTACTTGAGTCGTCACTTGTTCCCACTTTTTCTGTCAGCACATCATTTTTTCTGTTAGCGAAGTGGAAATGAAACAAGATCGAAAATGAATTTGTGTCTGGAAGTTTGTTTACAGCGAGGCATAACACAAGGATTTGCTGCAGCTTATGCATATGTTTACTCCTTCATTGATCAGCTAGTTACTACATGTCACTGGGGACTAGTGCCGAAGCGCTCAAGCAGACCTCAGAAATGTTCAGCTTCAGTCAGTCTCGCTTTCCTGAGATGCAGGATGTAAAGGAAATCATTCACCGCTAAATTGGTGGTTGTGCGTTCCAAGAAAATGAAAGTGCCTTAATATCAAAAGCAAGAATGTGGAGTAGAAATCGGCGAAACTCGCCACATCATCTTCTGTGATTGAGAATCGACTACCCTGCTTGAAGAGAAACGACAAAATCAAAGTCTATTTATTTTCTCCGAGGCCCGGACCCAAGGTGCCAAAGCTCAATCAAAACGGAGTTTGATACTTTTTCATTTTGCTACTCCTCTGAGACACCGTCTGTTCCCCTGCATGACTCAGTTTCTTCAGTGCTTCTTGTGAAGCAAAGGACACGATGATAATGAGGGAGGCAGTATCGTGTCCGCTTCAGATGGTTTTGTCTCTTCTCTGAAAGCCTGGAAAGAAGCGGATGTTGGCTGATGGTCTGCATCAGGGACACCCAGCCAATGAGGTTACTCTCAACAACTCAGCCTTTTTTCTTCAGCCTGCTCCTCTATATGCTGTGCTAAATATCTTATGAGCTTTTGCGCTGCATTTTATATCCTGGTTTTGTTCTCACCGGAGCAAATGCACATCAATAATGGAAGTGCTTCGGGGTGAGCAAGAGAGAGCGTGTCGGTGCTATGTTGTGCTCAGGCACGATAAGACAGCGCTGCGGCTAAGAGCATTAGGGAAATGACAGGACGTTTGAAGGTCTTAACTTCATTGTGTTAGGCAAAGGTGCGGTCGGCAGCAATAAGCGTATGGAATGATGAACGGAATCTGTCTTTATTGCATTAACCTAAGAAACTGTGCTGCATGTGATGCCTGTATATGAGGAGTTGCGGTGAGTGTTGGCGGAGCAAATGAGATCTTTTGGGTGCTGTTGGTGCATTTCAGACGTTTTGTTTCAGTGGAACATTAGACAGTTTTTCATGTGTATTTTCGTACACGATTTGAAATACACAACTCACAGAGATTAATATTATGTATCTGTGTAAACTGAACTTCCTTTAGGACATGACACCGACCTTAAAAAAATATTTCTGACTCATAACTCATCTAATTGGAATATTTAAGCTAACATTAGATCAGCCGTTTAATGGGATTTTTTTGGTTTTATAGATTCTGAATTTTACATTACCTTTATGTACTTTAGACAAGCGTCTTTTTACACCCTTACCACACATTTAAATGTGCAAAGGTAAGCTCTGTGTTGATGTGCTCCCAGCTCTCTTGGTCCTGCATGGAAATTCTGTCTCTCCAGGGCTAAATGTGGCATCTTGTATCATGGCACCCATCACTTCACAGCACCATTGTTCACATATGACAGAGCAGCAGATGGGCTTTGACCTGGATCTTCCTGAGCTGGATGTAAAGGTTACCCAGCCGTGTTTGTATAGGGCATATTCCAAAGAGCTCTGCCTTTGGCCAGGCCCACTGCACTCCTGCCCTTCCAAACCCAGGCAGAGTAAAACACAACCACTGGGCTACATTACTGTTTACACTCTATGAATAGAAATTGCATGTTTGATTAAGCCAGGCCAGCGTTAAAGAGAGGATGTGGAAAACCTGAAGGCCGGCCAGCGGCCGCATTGGCTTCAAATCTTTCTTTTTTTTTTTGGTGACAGCAGTAAAATGGATGTCTGGCCTCTTTTATGGAAAATTGCTCTTTCTGTGTGACTCATGTGATTTTCACGTTCATTATGGCCAAAATCCTCCCAGCTAGGTAAGGTTTGTGGTCCTGTGAATATATTTTTGGCGGTTGTTCTTTGCATGGGTTGTCCATGTTGGATGTTTTAACAGTGCAGGGCTAATGAGGATGACATCAGGATTAATGGATTCAGGTGGTTTCATTTGGCCTTTATTATATATATATATAGATATATGCTTTCATTAAGATGTCTACTATAATCAACCTCCTAAGCTTCCCTATTTAAAGGCTTGTCTTAAAAAGGAATAGGTTCTTAGAAGCAGCACCACCGGTTTTGGAGGTTGACCACTATGTGTTTGGTGTTGTCTAACGATGTATACAGAGTGACTCTCCCATTGTGCCTGTAGAATAATGCCAGTCACAGTGTGGTTGGGGTTCAGCCAGGCTAACCACACACTTATATCGTCCCACACTACCGCTAACTGAGAACTGCCCAGACATGTACGCTTACCGCAGGCTCCTCAGAGAACGAGCAAATAAATAGCCTATTTAAACAATATTTTACTCTATTAGGGCTGTTTCACCCTGCAGGCCCAACTCTGACACAGCCATTTGCTTCAGAATGCTTATTTAATTAGTTGTAACTTGTTTCAGTTCCACATGAAGTAGCCAGTGGAATAATCCTGTAATTCGTAATTAACACCCGTAGCCTTTAGTTCTCATCAGATATTTGAGGAATGCTTGCTGCATACCAACTCCAGTCATGGCCTGAACTCTCGTGAACTCACAACTTGTCTTTTGTTCACATTAATCATTGCAGAAATCTGTCTAGCACACATCGATTAGCCTGGTTCACGTCACAATCACATTGAGTGCTAAACACTAGTAGAAAGCACACTTAATTGATCCAAACGTATTGATGCTCTGTGTTGATGTTCTAAGATATATGCAGCCTTTTTTTGTCTGACAGTGTTTAGCAGTGGTGATCTCATCAGTGGATGTGTTTAGTGAGAGTGCTGGAATGAGCTACAGTCCCAGTGAGACTCCCCTTGTCTCAAACACACCTGCTTGCTTTGTTACTTCACCACTTTCTCCTGGGACCAGGCTGTGCCTGTAAACACAACCCACACTCAAGGCATGTTAAGGTAATAGAGAAAAGCCTGCCACTTGCCTCAGTAGGTTAGAGATGCTACAAATGGTTTGTGAGGCTGTGAACAGCTTAATGAGTATTGGGTTTTAAAGGAAGGCAAGGTGTTCCCAGACTTTTGCTGAGCTGCGTGTATCAGCGCATATGTCTGGTACAGTCCAGTAATCATTAATCATCAGTGTCATTAGTGTGTCGTCTGTGCTGCGCTCCCTCCCTGCCTGTCTGTCGGCCACTCACCACAGTTTCAGAGGTGATAAGCTGTGAACGGGCCTGTCTGGCTCGTGTCCAAATAACGTGGCTGGGATATCCCCAAAGCCCTCATTGCATGCTCTAAATCGATGGCTCCTCCTGCACGAGCGACAGGGGCTGCAGCACAGTTTTACCGGCTCTGTCTCTGGTCCAGGGACTGGGCTGCGGCTGCCTAGCTGGTCCGTCTCCACTGGAGGCTGCAGGAAGCTGGTGGCCAGCTGCAGGCTGACAGGAGATGAATAGCTCTATTAGAGCGTCTGGGCTGTCGGGCACAGGCTGACCCACTGGCCCACCCAGCACTGCAGCCATGCACACCTAAACACCACTCCACACCCCCTACAAACCCTGCAGACACATGCACACGTTTTTTAGTGCCTCTACTCAAGGTGTCCTGTCCTGGCTAGAATGGCCTATATTGCGTCTTGGTATGCAGGTCAGCACTAGATTTCAGGGAAATTATTCAGACTGTTTACACCTTGCATCAACATGCGTGTTTTCAGTTGCCAGATCATATTCTGATTTCATTTGACCGAAATACACTCTTTATATGTATGTGTGTGTGTGTGTGTGTGTGTTTCTATATATCGCTGTTGTCGGAAGAAAACCTCGTATCTCCAAAATGATAACTTTACAGGAGAAGGAAAAAATCTACTTCACTTTTAATGTAAGTCAATGGAACCAGACTTTTTCCAAGTCCATTGGGCCATTTCTTTTGGTCCGTTCATCATGAAATTTACACAAAATGTAAAGGGCAACAGGCATTTTCAAATTATGTCAAAAACAGAAAACGACAAAAATGGAGATATGAGGTTTTCTTCCGACAGCAGTGATATATAGATGTATATAGATGTGCCATTCTACCGAATTGCTTCAAACTGCAGCCTCGTAGTAAAAAACTATTTTTAAAAAACAGGTAAATATTTTGTTTTTTGTATTGTTGTAATATTTACAAAGATTGTGTTATGATCTGTTTAAACCCAAAGCAACAATTGAGATAAGTAATAAGCTAAATATTTACAGAACCATCATTTACAGGGTACTTTTATTGGGAGCTGGCTGTCACAAAACCTAACCTCTAAATTTCCTTTCCTAAATTAGCCTCTGAGTTTCATTTTTAAATTGAAAAACTTTATTAAAAATCTCACATTTTCATGTCACTACCAAAACACAAAGAGGTTTAGTCTGTAGACGGAGCCTTATTTTAGCCCATTCCTTCATTTTAGAGCGGAAAGTGAGACTGCATTCCTATTTCTCATGACCACATGGTGAGCAGTTAGATCCTATTGTTTGGAAGCAAATGTCTTCCAAAGTCTAAAAACTGGGGAACCTTGAGAATTATCACTATTGAAACACATTTTCTGCAGTTTGGTAAACTTTTTTTTGGTCCAATTAAAAAATGTTATGGTTTTATGTGTGTACAACTGTTCAAAGCTGTGTTTGCTTATGTACTGGCTAGAGTTTTTGAGTTCTGCTCAAAATGAGCTGAAATTGTCATTACTGAATCAGTCACTACTGAATGATGTGCTTTACAGTGAATAAACAATTTATAACCATAGGCCTATATTCCTAAGTCTATAAGAAGCTCCGTAGTAACTCGGTACCGCTAAAGTTTGCTCTTAGTGTCATCACTGTACAAACATAATTCAAGGAAGAGCTGGTCTACGAGTTGTTTTACAAATGAAATGTCCCCATTGTTTAGACAAGGCTAATTGTCATTGTTCCAGAAATGCCATGTTTCTCGGTGACGCATGCATTTTGTTTTTGCAGTGGGAGTGAGCACAGCAGTGGCAGAGACAGTCCCCGGGGGGTTTTACAGTACCTTTAAATAAAGACCCACAGACAGACAGGCTCAAAGAAAAGCAGCCCAGCCAACACAGTCTTCCACTTTCCAACCACTTTCTTTCTTCTGAGAGAGCCTGAATCATTGGCCAGTCGATCTCTTCGGAGAGCAGGCTAACTCCTCGCACTCTTATTCTTCATTCTTTTTTTATATTCACCAAAGTTTCTTTTTTTCTTATGTGCTACAGCTTAATGTTTTGCCTGTCTGTGTGAAAAGACAGTTGAATAGTGTTAGGTACTGAATGCTAATACAGTTGTATTAGACTGAGACTGAGCTCCAGGTGGCTTTGTTAAATAATTACCATGCGACTCATCTCTGATAGAATTTTTTTATTTTCATTTAAAGTCAGTATCAAAGAGAAGGATCAGGGCTTAATCAATGAAATGAAGGTTCAAATATAAGCAGACTGCACTGTATGTGTGTGAGTGTGCGCATATGTCTGTGTCAGTCTGTCCATGTCCAAAAGAAGACAGTGACTGTCTAAACGGAGCCGTTTATTTAATTAGATCATGTGAGAGTGTCTTTCTTCCTTCATTTTTGGTAAAGTGGTGTTTTTTTCTCTAATATCCTATTGACCCTAACATACTATCGTAGTATTCGTCATAGTCATCGTCATAGTCATCATAGTACAAATATATTTATTTGACTCTTGTCTTTAAATAAAACATGGATATTATATATACCAGGTGAAACATTAGACTTAAGGTCAGATTTTGGCACTGACCTTTTCTTGCTGAAAGCGAAGGTCATGCAGGTCATTCCCCTCTGCCTCCACACTCTATCTCTCAGCCTTATCTGATTGAGATAATTGAGTTTTGGACTGGGCAGAGATTCCAAGCAGTTGTCCTCTTGCATGGACCAGAAAATGCTGTTAGCATATGATGGAACATTGAGCAATGTGAAGGTTACACAAAGACACAGTCTCTTATCACCATACTGTCTACATTCGTGGATCCTGGATGTTATTTATTTTTCCAGTAATTAATCTACCAAGCGGCCTGATGTTGTTTTTATCATGGTGTAAGTGAATCAAAGAAGGCTGTGCAGTTTATCGGAGGGGCTGAGAGAATGGCGGAGGTCTTTGAAAATGCAGACTTCAGCAACCAGTTGCACCAGCTCTACATAAATTCAGTCGCAGGCTGGTTATGACGTAGTTCAGTTTTTACCAAGTTAAAGACATTTTGGCATTCCAGCCTTAAACTAGATTTTAATGTTATTTGTCCGGTTACACAGTATTCTTTAGTTCAGCATTATATCCCTTAGCCTCGTTGACAGAATGAATCATTTATGTTGTTTATATCATTTTCAACCCATTTTGATTTAATGCATAAAGTGTAACTCGGTAAACTTTTAAGTATAACAAGCCTATGCTGCATATAACTGGTGCAACAGAGCTTAAGCTTTTATATTAGCAGATTCAAGCAGTGGATCAGTCCCCTGCACGCATGGTACTGCTGTGAAAAACTCGATGAGGTTAATTCAGTCTTGGTCAATAGCAGGTCTGACACCTGAAACTCAAGGTCAAGAACTGTGATGATTAGATTTGAGAGCTGTGAGAAGATGGGATGCATTAGGGCAGTGTGATTGCAGCCTTGGTTTTGTGCCTCTTTATATTTTATGCTCCGTTCCATTGGCGACACCATGGAAATCGTTAAAAGCGATGGTGTTGTGAGGTCCAGATCAATGGGATGCCTCATGGCTGAACGGAGACTCTGGGGGGAGAGGTGTGAGTTTCACGCAAGAGTGAGAAATATTAATGAAATTGCATTAACAAGGTTCATCAGTTTTAATTCCCTTGCTAACTTTGTTTCCTTGTATAGAAGATAGAGCAGATTAAGTGTGTGTGTGTGAGTTGTGGCAGCGTGTATGTCGGGTAGCAGGTTGTGAGAGTGTGCGTGCTGCAAGTTTTATAGGCCACTTCTCACCCATTATAAGTGTGTTCACAATGCATCATAAAATACTGAATCAACAGTGATTCCCTGTGTTGCTCACAGTAGAACTGTTTTTTGTTTTCAAATTGCAAAAAAAAGTTTCTACATAATATGTGAAGTAAGTAGATTCATAAAAACATGCTGCATAGAGAGCAGTGTGGAAGCACTTCACAGACATGTACCTGGACACAGTGCTCTCTCCTCTCCGCCCAGCACAGCTGGTTTGTGGCTTTAAAAGCTTCAGAATACATGTAAATTCTGCTGTGTTATTGTGATGTGATCTTTCATAAGGCAGTGTGCTTTTCAGGAATATGCACCCAAATGAAGCACAGTACCACTCAACAGATGAGCACTCTTTCTGACACCAATTTTATATTTCATTTTGTGTGTTCCCAAAAAGCATTCTGGTGAATCAGGAATTCAGACTCTCTGACAAATGCTCTGCATAATCGCTTTTGTCAACGCATGCAGCTTTATTTACAGTCACTTCACTTGGTAGCAATCTACCTAGAGGTTTTGCGCTATCATGTTGCAGTTTCACAACATGACTTTCGTGTTTCAGAAGAACGTAATTCAGCATTCTGATCTGGCATACCCAGTCCTAAAGAGTGTTATAGAGGCAGAGGCAGTTGGTTAGAAAAATGGGCAGGAAAAGTCTAGCACAGTGTTTTCAGTGCAGCCTCAGAAAGAGGTGGCTCACTCTCCAAAGAATAGGCAGTTTTCAAAAAAGGGCTAGTACAAAAACAAACCCCCGGGAAACACATTAGTGCATGGCAGCAAACACGCAAGGATGTCTTGCTTGTAGCTACTAAATGCTTCAAGGAAAACTCTCGAATATGGTTTAAAGACACAATGCTGTAAACTTTGCAAACTTTTGTCAATCCAGCTTCAGAAATTTTAGTTATAGCATAGGCAACTGCTTGAAAAAGTTTGTTTCCAATCGGTCAGATAAAGCATGGACCACTCACTGTGGTCTGAGTGTGTGTACAAATGTCACTATTCTTTCTGCTATTTCCATAAGCTGACCGTGCTTGACCTTGTCTTGCTAAGTATAGTGAGTAGCGGGGAATTTATTTTAATTTCCTTTCCAGCCCACCACTAATTATGGGTGTATTCTCAGTCATGTTGTCACATTTATTCTGCAAATACATCCTTTGTGAAATCACTGAAGCATGCTGATGCCACTGAACTGAATGCTTTGTTGTATGTTGTCATAGACCAGGGGTGTCCAATTCTAGTCCTAGAAGGCTGTAGCACAGTTTGGTGATTTCTTTGCTCGAATACACTGAATCCAGCTCTGCACTTAGTTACCAGGTTTAGCCGGTGTGTTCGCGTATGCAGATCACCAAACTGCATTGCACTCTGGCCCTCTACAACCAGAAGTGGACACTCCAGTCCAGACTAACCTGTTTGCCATTATTAACCAGCTTGCTTTAAGTCGCGGTAACATTCCACTCCAAAATCGTAGTTTCCATAAAGTTTAATCTATTGTCCAGAGCAATAAAATTTAATGTTTCTTGAAATTTGAGTGGAATGTTACCATTGCTGCTCCCAGTGCTGCCTGGGTGGTGGGGGGGTGACCGCTTGCCACTAACCCCCAGCTATCTGCCACGCAGGTGACTGACCAGCTTCTGTGGGATTTGATGTCACCTTTAGATCGGTCCAACTGAAGATGGAAACCCTGGAGTCCGAGCTGACGTGCCCGATCTGTCTGGAGCTGTTTGAGGACCCTCTGCTGCTTCCCTGCGCCCACAGCCTGTGCTTCAACTGCGCCCATCGCATCCTGGTCTCGCACTGCTCCGGCACCAAGCCGCTCGAGTCTGTCTCCGCCTTCCAGTGCCCCACCTGTCGCTACGTCATCACGCTGAACCAGCGCGGCCTGGAGGGCCTCAAGCGCAATGTGACGCTGCAGAACATCATTGACCGCTTCCAGAAAGCCTCCGTCAGCGGGCCGAACTCGCCCAGCGAGAGCCGCCGCCCGCGGCCCTACAGCGCCACGCTTGGTGGCGGAGGGGGGAGTGCGCGGTCCAGCCCGGCCGCTAACGGCAGCGTCACTGGCATCATGTCGGCCGAGCAGCGCGTGGCCTGCCAGTTCTGCGAGCAGGAGCCTCCACGTGAGGCAGTAAAGACGTGTGTGACGTGCGAGGTGTCATACTGCGATCGCTGCCTGCGTGCCACACACCCCAACAAGAAGCCCTTCACCAGCCACCGGCTACTGGAGCCCGTGGCCGATGCCCATCTGCGCGGCCTCGCATGCCTTGAGCATGAGAATGAGAAGGTGAACATGTACTGCGTGGTGGACGATCAGCTCATCTGTGCCCTGTGCAAGTTGGTGGGGAGGCACCGTGAACACCAGGTCACCTCGCTCAGCGACCGCTTCGACAAGTTAAAGGTAAGTCCACTGCCTCTTCTTTTAGCTGGAACTCCAGAGTTGATTTAAACCTGGTTGGTGCTTCGGTGTATCAAAAATAGCAGCAGCATAGATCAGTTCTATGTCCATAACTTTATATTTAAATAAACAGTTTGTTGAAAAATATAATTTACTCAGTTTTCTTCTTAGCCCAGATGCAGTCAATCATGTACTCGATCAGCCAAGAAATATTTGGCATCATAATTGCCTCTTCAGTTTTGCAATGAAGCAAGCAGCGTAAGCACAAGTAAAGCTTTCAGGAGGCCTGTGAAAACGTGACCTGGCCATCTTGGTAGGTTTTTTTGGGGTTACATTTTCCAAACATTCTATATCCCACGATGTTATAACATCAGTCATTTTTATACCTGTTCAAGCATTTCTGTCTCATAGTGATATGTTTGCTTTAACATTTTGACATTTCTAGTTTTAGCTTTTGTCTTAAAAAACAAAAAATATTGTAAGTACCAAATTCACAGACCAAACTACCAATGTTTAGGCTTCAGGCCAAATTTAGGCTTAAATATGGCTGCTACTAGTGTCTTTTAGCTGTACAGCATACTTTTGATACGTTGACAAATAACAATGTCAGCTCCAGAGCAAATCTAGAGAAGCAAACCTTGGACATCAAACATGTCTTGGTTGATCAACTGAGGTGAGGGGAATATTCACCTAGATTTAATTTACCTCCAGACTATTCTTTTAAACCTTCTCTTTTTTTTGTTGCTTGCCTAGATTTAAAAAGCAGTTGATGGTCACTGGACTCTGTCTAATGATTTTAGCTGTTCTCTCTCATCGTGTGCTTTTTTGTGAAAGTTAAGAAGTTAAAAATCAAATTACCTGCTGGTCTCCCCAAGGCCGTTTGCCAGAATGTTGTATTCAGCCATAAAGAGCAAAGGCCCTAGTGTATGTGGACATGCTTATTATGAGCACATGTTTTTTTTTATTTTTTTTTTATCCCCTTCATTTCATCTCATTAGCCTCATCCTGGAAGCTGCGTCCACCCTGCTCTGACATCTTGTTTTGTAATGTTTTTGAAATGTTCGAAATGAAGCTCTGCCCACATGCCTCAGCCCCTGTCCAGCTGCTCTATTGAGTTGGAGCCATTATAATAGTAGATGAGTCTGCACTCCCCCTAAAGCCAGGCTGTGTTCAATGCTCACCCACCACAAAGCACCACCCTGCTGAATCAGGGCTAAAACACAAGGACTCATTCACAGCACAGAGCCTGCTCTCTTAGCCTGTGCTCAGCTGAAGCTGTGTCACGTGCATGTAAATACAGAGGCACGAATATACACAAACACGCATCCAAACACCCCTCATAAGTACTTATGATTTCATATACAGTAATGTGCAAAAGTCAGAGGCCACCATTTATTTATTTAATTTCCAGTTAAAATGTTAATTAAGTACAAGTTATTAATTTTTCAGAAGATATTCATAGGGAGATCAGATATATAGATATAAGATAATCCACTTAAGGACGGGGAAAGTCAAAGGATAATAAGTGACAAACCAGGAGTTCAGAGAATTTAAAGCTGTAGAGAAAGACTTCTAACAGCCATGCAAAAGTTTGTAG
Organism: Piaractus mesopotamicus; assembly: GCA_023558415.1. Taxonomy (NCBI): domain Eukaryota; kingdom Metazoa; phylum Chordata; class Actinopteri; order Characiformes; family Serrasalmidae; genus Piaractus; species Piaractus mesopotamicus. Next base: position 6,431 of record JAILXH010072871.1, on the reverse strand, counting down.
ACCACCAAAAATGTTACCATCAGATAAACCATCCTTAAAGCTTTCATATTTGAAAGACAGGAGAAAATCAATCCCCACTCTGACTTCAAATATGAAAAACTCAGTTGTGCTTCTGTCATTCCTGTGAGAAACTCAACACTTTGGATCTAAAAGAGTGTGTAGCTGTCAAGAAGCCATCGCTGATAAAAGGCAGTAGACCAAAAAAATTGGATTCATCAGGCAAGGAAGTTGTTGGTGAGAACGATGGAGTGGCTGCCGAAGAGTCAATATCTCATCATTTAATGTGTTTGGGAATGCATGAAAAGTCAACCAAATCAACTTAGAAGACTGAACTTTGGAGGTGTGGAAAAATATCTCAACTTGAAAAAACTTAAAGCAAGTCTCCCATTAAAAGAATGAGTGCTCTAATAAAGACAAAAGATGGACACATTAAATACTGAAAATGGTGATATTGTGTTTAGTTGCTGAGGCTTCTCTGTAATTTTCTGTTAAATATTTTCTGCTTTTTTCCTAATTTTGAAAAAAACTTTCCTGTTTTGACTGAAAATTAAATAAATTAAGATGGTCTCTCATATCACAGGAGTATAGCTGAACAACAGATATAATCAACAGGCTGTTGATTATAAAATGATTTATGGTTTTGATGTATTCACATTAGACAGCACCTACATTTGTTCATAGCCTTAAGAGCCTCGGCAAAACATTCCTCTCCCATTATGGTGATTAACTCAGTGGGGCTCATGTTGCAAGGACAGAGCAAGTTAAGGTGCTTGCAGAGTGCGCTCCACCGGTTCTCATGGGATGGATCTGTTAATGTGAGACCTCCTGGAAGGAATAAAGACGGGACATTGAAGACCTATCGTAATATGCCCTCATGAATAGCCTGCCATTGAAGGTGTGCATCGTCATTATAACGGCAGCCATTGTGGGCACACGTGATCCTCCTGTGATCTGCTATTCATACTGACCTCTTTGTTCACACCAGCTCACATAAAGGAAATTCCGATCATTGATGTTTTCCCCCTCTGGTCCTCGAGGATGTGAATGTGGACACGCCGAGAAGTCCTCAATTGTGTGAAATGAGCGGCATTGTGTGTTGCACAGAGGAAAGTCGATACCTGAGAAAGTTCCACCTCTTTTGTCCCATGATCCTCAAACAGAGAAAGAAATTGTCATGACGCATGGGGTCAAGATTTTATCTCCACAAGCACTTCTCAGGGGCCTGAAAAGTGTCGTGAAACTTAAACTGGCTCTTTGGACTGTTTTTTTTTTTTTTTTTTTTTTTCCCCCCACTGTAATTACCTGTTATGTTGAAGATGTTGCATGTTAAGCATAATTTCAGCAGCGGTTGTTCAGAGTTCAGCTTCTGTTCCAGCTTTGCTACACTCTTTAAAGCCAGTTTTGTGTCTTATTCCAGCGTTGAAGGCAGCTAATTTTAAATGCACTTTAATGTGTAGACTTCTTGTGCTGAATGTCTGGAGCTGAGGCTGTGTCTCTCCCCATTGCAGCAGCTAATTTGAATGTTCCCCCGCTGCAACTTTGAACTTGCTTGACTTTGAACTCCCAATCCGCAACCTGGAGAGAGAGGAGGGATATAGCAGAGCTCAGCGATGAAACTTTTAATCTTTGTCCGTCCTGAGCAAAATTTAAAGTTCTTGTTTGTAAGCTGTATTAGAGGAGGATGGTACATTGGTGCTGTATGGCACATGGCCCATGCAGAGCCTCATTTCACCCTGCAAGAGTGGAGCTGTCCTTCTAGCCATGTTGCAGGAGGAATAAAGGCTATGTTTGAGAGGCCAGTGTGTTGTCTCTACTGGAGTCCTACAGAGAGGTAGTGTATGCTGTCGCCTGGAGATTCTCTCACACGGTAGGTCCGATGCAGCCAGCCGGCCATGTGTCGCGACGGCTTACAGCTAATTGACGGAGGGGCAGGTACTTCAGTCGCCAGGTTCAGTTTGCATGCTTTCACTTGGAGAGCTAATGAGCCACAGTCCTTTTAAAGTCTCATCAAGTCCTCATTGCGCCCACTTCAGCATTAAACGGCATCATGCGCGAGCCAAGGCAAATATTATGTTTGGGCCTTTGCTCTCAGTGGCCCATGGTGGGCGTGCGGCATCCTTCGATTGATCCCGACACTCTCTTGTGTCCCGATGTGACTTACATAAGAGGGCACACTGATGCCTTCAGAGCATGACAGCCATACTCTCGCACATGCCCAAGGATTATGCTGTGTGTTTTTTTTTTTTTTCCACTACGCATCCAAAATATGACATATGAAAAAAGGGGGCGATTAAAGGCTTAATTTCTATTTTGGAGAAGTTGCAAGTCACAGCAGTCGGCGTTGATTAAAGTTCCACCCCATTTGGCTGCAGGGGCCTCTTAGTTTAAGCTCCTTAAGGAAGCCGTCTATCTCCTCCCGGCGATATGAGCCCTGGCTCAGCAGACACCGACTCACGCTCCCACTGCCGCTCCATCCTCGCCCGTTGCTGGGCCAGCCGGGTCACTTTCTAAATGCTGCTATTATCGGCCTGTTCCAAGACTGCAAGTGCAAGGCATCAGGGCTGGGCAGTGATAGGGGCTGGGTTCTCCTCTCACAGCCTCCCAGGACAGATTTTCTCTTTTGCTGCCAGTATGACCTGATTCGGCACATCCCCCAGCAAAAGGTGCAGGAGAGAGATAGGGCCTGAGCAGTGTGCTAATAAAGTAATGTGTATTGTGGGTGCACTGCTTTGAGAGTAATGGAAGATGCAGGGAAGTCCTCGCAGTGGTTCTCTGACCTATAGAAATAATCCTGGAGTAGAGTTTGACTCTAAATAGCACAGCCTAATGTATAAGAATAATTTAAAGATAGTTGTAATAGCTTATCTGGCAATTACCACTGCTTTTTAGGGCACCAACTCTCTCCACTCTCTGGATGCTTGCTGGGATGTTGCACAGAGACTGCTGTGAGTGCTTGTGTTCTTGTGTCAGTTAGTTCGTTGGGGAAAATCAGACACATTCTTTAGGGATGAAAGGATTTCTAATGCCTTTTTGAAATCTGTATGTGCTGCACAGTTCATGCATAGGAGGCAACACATTGCATGATGGATGTAAAGTGAGGTGGTACCATGACAGGTTATCAGACATATCTCCAAGCCCATACACAATTAATGTAGAGCGCTATCAGAAAGCTTTTAAGAGCCGGTTAGTCCAGTTATCAGCCATATGATGCAGTGGTCGTTATACTGAGATTTCAGCTTCCGTTTTTAGCTCCAGATGTTTCTCGTCCGTTTTTCCAGCGCATTGTAACATTCACATGCCAAAGTGGGAAGTGTGTGGCAATACAAATATCATCTTTAATGGCAAGCAGGAAGGGCCATATCAGTGATGCCCAGGGAGAGGGATTAAAAGCTGTAGTGACTCTGGTTTTAAGAGATTATTTCACTCAATCTTGCTCTTCTTTGAAATAGGATTTGTGTATTAGTTATTCATGGAAAGTCTCATGCATGCACTCATGTTCTGCCATTTCTCCTTACTGGCCCTGTCATAATACGATGTGTTGAAATTCTTTGCAGTTATTTGCATTACCTTTTCGACTGCTGTCTCTCCGCTGTTCTGAAATAACCTCTGGCTAGGTCCTATTAAGCCCATCTTCTCATTTCTGGATGTTAAAATGCTAAATCTGGAAGTCATCTTCTGTCTTTATCAGTGCACACTTTTTTTTTTTTGCTGACAAGGACAGTTTTTGAGCAGAGGCCACACATCTTCTACCTAATTGTGCTGCACATGGGTCACAATCAAATACAATAAAAAAAAAATTAAAGAAAAATAATCTTTAAAATGCACCATATAAGCTTTGTTTAAAGCTATTTTGATTTTCCAGTCCAATAACTGGCCACCCTGGATCATATCCCCCCCCCCGACCCCGCAAGCTGCCGAGGATGCTTTGAGTTTTTCCGCTCCATGCTGGAATGTCGGAGTGCAGTCCGGAGCAGGAATTTCCTGTGGCTCCTCTCCATCTCGAGCTGCGGTGGACGTTCCAGCATGTTCCGCTAGCCTCGGTAGAACCCTGTCTGCTTGCCATATCTCTGTCCCTCCTGGGGAGAATACAAACTAGAGAGCGTGAGACAGGCCACGCGTCTGAGACCTCTCCCTGTTCCTGTCCCCCTCACAGGAATCCCAAATCTTTTTCTCCTCCTCCCCAGGGACCCTCACTGTCCATGACAAAGACCTTGGCTCATTCTTCTTCGCTAGCCTTATCTCTCACCCTGCCAATGAGCCGGGGCGGAAGACGGAGGGCCTCAATCTTATCTCGCTGCCTTTGAGGTTAACGTCAAGGCCAGACAAGTCAGAACAAGCCTTCCTCAAAAAAAAAAAAAGAATCTGATGTTTGAGTTTGGGCCATGTGGCTTGAATTCACATAAAAGTCTTTAAAAGTAAGAGTTATCGTTAATAACAAAAGCATGTTGTAATTTTATCTTACATTTTTTCTCACTCATAGTTCGTTAAAACAAGCAGAGAAAAGGCAGTGAAGAGAGCAGAAGAGATATTTTATTATGATTTGAATTTAAATTGACTTTGCCATTGTTTGATGTCATAACAGGTGGAAAAAAAAAATCATAAACCTGTTTAATACAGAATGTAAATTGACTGGAAATAGGTTTAAGCTACTCTCTCTATAAATAGTTTTAAATTTTAACTTTAGCTACTTTAGTTTTCAGTAAAGAGAGAAGCATTTTGTCATGGACAAGTGAAAAGAGATAGGATGAAATTTGCACCAGGAAACACTGACTTTAAGTACAACCTTATGAAGCACTATATAACGGAGGGTCTAATTCAACATAACGTCTGCTCAAATTCAGCATGCTGCCAGAAAAAAGAGTGGCATTGAATGCTAGAGATGTGTCTTGTCAGAACTAGCGTAAGACATGGAATGACAATGAGCTAATGGCAGCATCCTCCTCCATTCTGCTGTACTGTATTCGACCCACAAAGTGGTACGGAGCCCTTTCCTTTAGCTACCTCCTTTTAAAGAATCGCAGTGTCGTTCATGCATGCTTTATAGCACAGAGCCATCCTTTAATGGGCTGCTAAAAACAGCCGCGTCACCTCTCAGCTGTGTGAAAAGCTGGTGACAGAGAGAGCCAGTGGCTCCCAGGAGCTGCCAGGATGAAGACCGTCTCAGCGTGCGGCCTTATCCCCCGTCATACTGCCTGTTTATATGCTACGCTAACGCTAAGCCCTCCGCCATGCACACTAATTACTCTGGGAGATTAGGACCCGGAGGAGGTAAAAATAGTTTGTGCTGTCAACATAATTACACATACTGCATTACAATGTGCTCACACTGAAGTCTTTTTATTTCCGGCATGGGGGTATGCAGGAGCTGGATCAGTGTTTAGCCATGCCAATGCAAGTCCATGAATGGTTTTGTTCCCTCACCACTAGCTTTTTATAAAGAGTAGTAGATACTTACAAAATGAACAGTATGTCCTTATTGACATTTTAAAACATTTTTAAAACATTATTTTGTTGTCGGATATTTTTTAAATACATTCCTTTTCTCCACAAGGACATTAAAGTGCAAAATAAAATGAAGAAATTGTAGTAGCCAGCTGCAGGACATGGGGAAGCAGACATAGCTGGTCATAACAGAAGCGGATGGACAGTGTAGAATATCAGTATGTCATGTGCCCCTTATCCTATCCTATATACTTTCTGACCACTTTTGAGTGAGCCTTACACACTTCTATCAATTCCACACACGCTACTATGTCAGCACCGCATCATTGTCATTGGCTGTGTTGAGAATAGGGTTGGGCATTTCAGTCAAATTTCATATTTAAATTTGTAAGACATTATTTGAAAAATATTTGAAAACTACCCCCCAACTTTAAATGTATGGACCTGGGAGTTTTGTTTGCGCCATACCTCATGTTCATTTATCGTTTCGCAAAGGAATCCACACAATGGATGCCACACAATGACGACAAGCAGCATCTAAAAATTTGAAACTGCTGTTTTTATTGGAGATGCACACACCACCGCTGACATTTGTGATTTCCAGTACGGCTTAATATGTCTGAGCACTGTTACAGCATTAAATTAAGTCCTGAACTAGACCACAAAATGCCAAAGTGTGTGTGTGTACATGTGCATTGAAATTTACACAAAGAGCAGTCTGTTACCTCAGCTAATGTCACTAGCTTAGTCACGTCCTGTCTCATTTCATTTCATAGCTTTTCAAAAACAGTAAAGTTGTGGACTTAATAATGTTAAAAGTTTTATTGCATTAAGTCTGTATGAGTAGAATGTGAAATGAGCTTGAGTTTGATGATCAGCCCTTTTCTTGCATGCTTCCTATGTGGTACTGCTGCACTTTGTATTGTCTGCTGTGCTTCACTTCTCGTCTGCTGCATATATATATATATATATATATATATATATATATA
>JAILXH010072792.1:0-12028 GCA_023558415.1 Piaractus mesopotamicus | reverse complement strand
TGTCTGAAGTTTGTTACAGATCACATTCCTTTAACGTGTACTAGAACTTCAACCTCATTAGCTGTTATGCTAGCTAAGTAGCAAAGGATTTGATGAAAATATTAGCACGATACTTGAAGACGTTTTCACAATCCACAATATGCGCCACGATATTCATTTTTTCTGACGTTTAATAAGTTGTACCAGACAAAATAGAGCATAATAATGCCGTGTATTTAGAAAAAAACTATAATAATAAACCTGAAACTACAAAGGTTTTGATTCAGTATTCGCTAAATACTGTACTATATGCATAATACTGCACTATATCCAATTAAACGTGCCTAATAATAGAACATTATTATTGTTAGGGTAAGAACGCACTAAAATGAATAAAATGCAGGTTTTTTTAAGGGTCTATTATATGAAAAATAGTTTCAAAACATACGTTTCACGTAGTCCATGCGTTCATATATGGAAACTACGCAACAAAAACGGTCCGTTTGGACTTTGTTTCAGTGATGTAACAAAAATTAACACATTTTTATATATATATATATATATATATATATATATATATATAAATATATATATATATTCGTTTACAGCAGTTTAGCTCTGCCCATTCACGCTGAAGCTATAAGCAGTGTTTCAACCTCAGCTGCTTTTTGAATGAAGCACAACACAGGGCAGCCAATCAAAATTGCTCATTTGCAAACATTGGTCTTAAAGACAGTAACAAACAACCCGTTGATGATCAGAGACTGGAAGATTGTCAGGTTGGTATAGTGTAGTGGGTAACACCTCTGCCTTCTATGCTGTAGACTGGGGTTCAGTCCCCTTCCTGGGCCAGCACCCTACACTATTCCCATAAGAGTCCTTGGGCAAGACTCCTAACACTACCTTCACCTACCTGTGTAAAGTGATCAAATTGTAAGTCGCTCTGGATAAGAGTGTTTGCCAAATGCAAGCTACCTTTTTAAACAAGCAAACACAGGAAAATGAATACATATCACACTTCACTCACCTTTTTATTGTTACTCTAAAACAAATCAGTAATGGGCATTTCCTATTATTGCATTCTGAATTTGTGCACACAAACTATTGCAGTGCATCCAACAATAAAGACAACATGAGCTGCTTTTGTACAGTTATAGAAAATATGATGGCACACAGAAAACCCCAGTTTCATATACCGATCCATTTTACTGTTACCAATGTGGACATGTATGCAGCTACTCCGGAGGCAGATGTTAATCAGTTACAGGGCACAAAGGCTGTGAATGTATTGTCGTGGAGACTTTGGGTCTGATGGGGTTAACTGCACTTTGGCATTGACTGGCTGCTTCAGTTTTCAAATAAGTTAAAAATCCTCACAAGCCAAAAAAAAAATTGTGTGTAAATGTGGTTTATTGTTTTTGGTGTAATTTTCAGAACAAAACAGTCTAATCAAAACAAGTTTTGTCAGGATTAAACTTTAAGACACTGACTTTATTAACCCCTTAAATGTCCATATTTCTATGTAGAATAACAAACCTAATGATGTACAAAGTTTGGGAATTCAGGGGGCTAATGCAAACTTGTCATCTGATATGGTGATACATGCTAAATGTAATGATATTGAGTTATTAGTACTGCCCAGCCCTAATGTGTGGGTGTGTGGAGGGGGGGGTATCTTGTGGCTCAGGATCTTTTGGGACTTTTCCACCAGCGTGTCTGGCTAATACTCACCGGTTACTCACCGGCAAGCCGTCGCCGTTGTTGAAAACTAAGCTCCAGTCAGTAGACAGAGTTTTTAAGTGGAGTCAGGTTCTCACGTTGTTAGCTGAAGAAGATTAGGTGCTTCTTCCATCAGGCAAGACCAGAGGAACGTGGAGCTTTCAGCCACAGCGGGCAAAAGTACTCCGGCCCTGTTAACGTTAAGAATGCTCATATGTGGAAGAAGGTAACTTACAATTGAAATACATTTCTTCATATGCTAACTTTTTTTTTATTTTTATTTTTTTTTTTTTTTAACGGTGTCGTACTCTTTACCTGAGTCTAGAGTTATTACTTTGGTCTTGCTGGACAATTTGAATGTAATTACTTAAAAACATATTTCATTACACACTGACTTGTGTAATTAATCACATAACATTTACAATTTATTTACATTCTTTGCAGTTTTTAAAGTAAAGAGGCAAGATGACTTGTAACTGTTGGCTAAGATGTTGTTTGGACAGCAAGTATGTTGGCTAGCGCAGTAGCCCGTCTGCCTTAAGTTTAAGTTACAGATCACATTTCTTTAAAATGCACTAAAACTGCAACCGGAGTAGCTATTATGCTAACTAGCTGGCATATGCACTGTGTGAACTACAGTTTTAAAGGTGTTTTGACCCTTTTTTTTCTTTTAACACCACATTTACAGCATGTAGTTCATCTGCTCTGTCTAGGGTTGGGCGATATGACAAAATTATTATATCACGACACTTCATGACATTTTTAAAATACACAATATGCATAATATTTTTTTAGTTTTTCTGAGATTTAACAAGATGTAACAGACAAAATAGAATCTGTACTGGCATATTAAAAGCTATAATAATAAACCTAAAACGACAACGTTTTTTATTCGATATTTCGCAGCCTGAACTGCACTAAAGTCAGTTAAACAGGTCTAATTGTACTCACTTCGTAATGAACCATAGTTTTGTGTTTCTTACAGATGATATCCATGATATGCTCAGAAAAGCATATCGTAACGCGGTTTATCACGATAATGATAAAATATCGTCTTCTTGCCCACCCCTAGTTCTGTCCGTCAGACTGAAGGCTTGTGGCGAAGGCGTCATTCTTTAAAGCTGTGTTGAACCTGCTAGTTTTAGTAAGGTTTACTTTTTTTTTTTACTATGCAATGCAGTGCTAGCAGCTAACAGTAGACTAAACTTGTGACTTGTGAACATCTCGGCGATATAGTGTAATAAATAATATAATAATCAATGCAATTATCTGCTTACATTCCCTTTTTGTCAAGTTATCTGCCTTGAGATTTGATCCTCACTTGCGAAATACGATAAATTCTGGATATTAACTTGTTGTTAACTTAATTCTTGATCCTATGCAGGTTTCTCAGTTATTTTAGGGTCTTCTACAGATCTGTTCATCGTTCTGGGTACATGTGACATTTCTTTACAGCTTTCTAGTGTCCCACTAATTGTTTGAAACGTGAAGTTGCACAAGATGAGCATATGAGAATCACTCTATACACTAAAAACATTGATTGCGAACCTTTTAACACGTATTCATATAAAAGTACACCATGCTTTTCTTATTGTTGGAGCTTCTGAGGGTTAACAGTGTGATATTACAGAGGCATGTGCTGGAAAGACATAACTAGACAAGAACAGAGAGAGAATGCTTTTTACAGGTTTGTTTGCCTGCTTGCTCTCTTGCAAGTTTGCTGTTGAGCTGGTCAGCACATCTCTCCTCAGTATCCCATCAGCGGCCGTAAGCTTATGTCAACAACGGAGCCTCAGTTCCTTTATATGATTATGTGATTGAATCATATGCAAGCTGAGCAGATGTTCTCGCAGCAGCACTAAACTGGGCACGTGAGTGGTCCGACCCAGACTAGCCCCTGTGTCCTAACACAAGGCCTGTATATTCGCAGTAATGGGGAAAGTGCCACTGCTAACCCGTCCAACATTCCTCCACCAATTAGAATGTCCTCGAGGAGGAAAACATGACCCATATGTCACTGTCTAGACTTGGCCTAGAACAGAGCTTCTCCCTGGAAATATTCGAAAGGCCGGTTGATAACTGATGACGATATTGTCGCTGTCAGAACAAAACCTTGCATCTTCAAAATGAAACTTTACAAGAGAAGAAAAAAACGTTTATTACTTTTAATGGAAGTTTTCCAAGATTTTTCTCCAAGTCATTTTGGACCATTTCTGTTAGTCTGTTTGTCATGAGATTTTAACACAATGCAAAGAGTAAATAGAGTTTTTAAATGATGTAAAATGCAATATAATAATGCCAGTATAACAGTGTAATAATGCGCAGTTATTCCCTGCCACAGTTGAAAGGATGACTTGCATAACTGCATTGTTATGTTAAAGCCCACATCATGGAAAACCACAGTTTTTCTCAATTTTCTGGGCCCAAAAAAAAAAAAAAGTTTGAACACCCACTGTGGTCAAGTTTTGTTGATTTTCAGATAAGTTAACACATCCTTTTCAGACAACACACTACTGCACATTAAATGCACTGTTACTGTTTAATTGCTAAAATTAACATATTGGTGGGTACAAAGAGAAAAAAAAAAGTGGCCTGTGCAAAAATAATGGCACCCTTTGCATTGTACATAGTTATTTTTTTTCAATATATTAAACTCGTGTGCACTAAAATTAGCAGATTTTATTAGCTTATTTAGCTTCTTTTCACTTAGAAGATCAACAAAGCGTCTTTTGACTGGGGGTGTTCAGACTTTTGCATACAATAGTACATCTGTAAATGTGAATGTTTTCATAAATTATGTTTATGAATATGAAATACGTGAAGTAATACTGATCTCTCTTTATTTCCAGGGCGGCTGTGTGGATTCAAACAACCAGAGCCTGGCTCTTCTGTACATGACGTTAGGCCAGCAAGATGTTTCCAAAACTCTCCTAGGTCCCCTCTCCCCATACACGTGAGTCTTTCTCTCTCTCCCCCGTCGCCCACGTCTCTCACTCCTCTTCATCGCTCCCCTCCTTCTCATGTTACTGTGTGCCAGACAAAGGTCGCTGATCAGAGGAAAAACTGGTGTAAACATCACCTTATTTGGGAGAAAAAACTTGCATTTTCCGTTGACCTTTGCTCACTTATCCGTTCAGACTTTTCAGTTTGGGCCCCTTCAGTTTAGTTCAGTGTTTTTCTTTTGCTGCTGCGTGAGTCTGTATCCTTACAGAGCCAGAGCTCATTGCTTTGCATGGTGAGTGGAAGGTACTGACTCCTCTAGGGATTTAGTAATCGTGTCATTTACCAATCATTTTGACTATTAGCGAAGTGATCGGAGTTTAAGCAAAGTCTATACAATAAAAGGTGTAAGTAAGGTAAAAGCATTTATGACTCTTTCTTTTTGCCATTTCATTTCAAGGTCAGAAACCATCTGAAGGATTAGTTCACTTGCATGATCACCAAATGAGTGAACGCAGTGCACAGTTTTCAAGGCATCAATCAATAAATGTCAAACCATCTATCTAACAATCGATAAACATTAAACAGTGTGGCTAAATAGAAGAGAGGAGCTGTTTAATAGGCCTGTCACAATTATTACATAATCGCCTAATCGAACTTACTCGAGATGATCGCAGTTATTTAAGCTGACTGCAATCATTTTTCCACAGTTGTTAGATTTCCCAGTCACATGAAGCCACAACAAGCACAGTGTGGTTTGGGTGTATTGGTGTAATTCCCCCTTTAACAGTACTAACCAATTGTAGCCTTTCAAGGACTGCAAAATCACTGCAGTTAAAAACAGTTTCAACAACTCTGTTGTCTGTCAATGAAGAGACGTCACCACCTGTTTCACATACACTGACCAGCTACTTCATTAAGTATACCAGTGTATTTCTACACTCATTATCAGCTCCACTTACCATGTAGGTGACTTCTGTAGTTCTACAATTACAGACTGGAGTCCGTCTGTTTCTCTGCATACTTTAGCCCCCTTTCACCCTGTTCTTCTGTGGTCAGGACCACCACAGAGCAGGTATTATTTAGGTGTTGGATCAGTGTGTGTTGCACTGGTGTGAGTGGATCAGACACAGCAGTGCTGCTGGAGTTTTTACACATCTCATTGTCACTGCTGGACTGAGAATAGTCCACCAACCAGAAATATCCAGCCAACAGTGTCCTGTGACCACTGATGAAGGCTACCATCTCTGACTTTACAGCTACAAGGAGTGTAGGAGTGTCTAATTGAGTGGACACTGTGTTTAAAAACTCCACCACCACCATGTCAGTGTCACTGCAGTGCTGAGAATGACCCACCACCCAAATAATACCTGCTCTGTGGTGGTCCTGTGGGGGTCCTGGCCATGAAGAACAGGGTAAAAGGGGGCTAACAAAGTACACAGAGAAACAGATGGACTACAGTCTGTAACTGTAGAACTACATTAAAACAGGGTAAAAGGGGGCTAACAAAGTATGCAGAGAAACAGATGGACTACAGTCTGTAATTGTAGAACTACAAAGTAACAGGGTAAAAGGGGGCTAACAAAGTATGCAGAGAAACAGATGGACTACAGTCTGTAATTGTAGAACTACAAAGTGTGGGTAAAAGGGGGCTAACAGAGTATGCAGAGAAACAGATGGACTACAGTCTGTAACTGTAGAACTACAAAGTGCACTATATGGTAAGTGGAGCTGATAAAATGGACAAAGTGTGGATACGAGGTAGGTGTGCTCAGTAAAGTGGCTCGTCAGTGTATTGTTGCCATTTTTCTCTCTGCCACCACTGAATGATGCAGCCCAGCGTTTGTCCTTTGCGCTGACAAGTAAAATGCTTTACAGTGTCTTTAAAGGAAGATACTCCACAGTCTATTTAATTTTTGAAGAACTTCCTATATTTGTGCTGTGAGACACCTCAGTGTTCTTCTTGGAGCTGAATTGCCCGTCAGTTGACCGTGAACTGTCCATTTTCAGTTATCATGGTACCGGTGCTGTGTCCTGATCAAGTACAGTACTATGATAACTGAAGATTGGCGGTGCCAACGCAATGCTCTTCCTCTCAGCCAACCAGCATACAGTGGCCAGCTAGTCTTGTGTTGCCCATGTTTCACATGAGCACTGTATTTTAGTGATCTTTTAAGGTTGTGTGCCAGCCGACATGTGGGGTGTTTTGTTCTTAATTTTCCGCATTATGTACTCTGCCGCTCAAGGTTTTGATTTCCTCCCTCAGCCTGTCATCACAGACATCCAATTTGCAAAACTAGCCACTCTTCTGTCCCTCTCCTGCCTTGTGTAAAGCAATGCTGCGTGATATGGATAAAATACTTCATTGCTGTTATTGCTGCTATCCTGGCTTCCACCCGCTCCAGCACCCCCACAACCCAGGAGGATAAGCGGCTTAGAAAATGTGCATGTGCATGTGTGCGCGTGTGTGTGTTCGTTCATAATGTTCTCTATTTAGCATTTAGCTTTGTCATTTTTAAACCACAAACATTGTAGCCTAATCTATGATACATTTTGTCAGCACAGGCCTTTAAAAACTGCAGTTGTTGTTAATTTATGGTAAATGTATAAATAAACAAATTATAGCTTAATAGGTTTAATGTAGTGGATATATAAATAAATTAATGCCAGGTGACTGTTCTGCAGCTGTTGGCCAACAAAATTGAATTGCTGTGGGGTTTATGCTTCAGTTGCACGCAACATGCGGGCAAAAATACACACATCAGACCATTCAGCAGACGATCATCGAGCTGTGACGTCAACATTAGTGAGTAATTCGGTTCGAAAAATCACCCAAAATCCTGCTATTATTGCTCTGCTTTTAGCCTTCATATTTCAACAAAGGGTTAAAAATAGCGACATGATTCGCACATCAGATCCCTCATCAGACTCTGCCCTCGCAAGGCAGAGTGATTTCATTCACCTGTGACCACCCATCAGCCAGAAATCCAGCTCCAAAATCACCCAAAACCCACTCGCTACTGTTATACGTACACACCAGTACACTCATATGACCCTGCCCTGACCAGCCAGTGTGAGAGAAACCAGCTCTAACGTCCCATAACCCGGAAATTCAGCACAAACACACAGCCGGATCACTGTAAAACCCACTATTAGCTCTCTGCTTTAGACTTCATATGGCAATAAAAGGGTAAAAGAAAACACAACAAAACAGAAGGACACGTTTTGACAGATGTAAGACACAGGATGTAAAATCTAGACTGAAAAAAGTATTAAAATAGAAGCATAATCAGTCAGATTACTAAAAACGCTTCAAATATTATTGCTTTTAGTTTTGATTTTGAGAATGATTATGCCTTTTATTTGACGAATGTTAACCTTCAACTTATGCACGATCACTTTCTTTTTCCCCATGTCCTTCAAAATTACTGGAAGACAAAGTGTTGCTATTAACATTCCATAATAATAATAATAATAATAATAATATTATTATTATCTCTAAGTCCATATGCTGATGCTTCCAAAAACATCACTGTTATTGTGTTCAGAAGCATTAGCAGATGTACTTTCAGGCATACAACTACTACTAATACTACTACTAATAATAATAATAACAGCAATAAATTTTCTTCCCGTAGTTTTTAAACACCTCTGAAGTGGATGGGGGTAGTAAACAAAGTGGCAGCGTGTGAGTTGAAGCTTAATCTCTGTCAGAAAATGAATATAATAAAATCGCAGTTCAGTAAAAGTCGTGGTTGTAGTTTGTCTTTAATTTGGCCACAAAACTAATTTACCTAGTAAGAAAGAATGGAATGACAAATGTCACATGAACTGTACCATCCACTGCTGTGGTCACTGCAGTTGCTCAGCTTGGCCTGATTGTGTGACAGCTGAAAATGTGCTCTGTACTGTGAGCAGCCATTTGTAACAACAAGCATGTTCAGCGAGTGCGGCTCAGCAGTGCTTCTACAACACGTTGTACATGTTGCGTACAGCAAATGTAGGATATCACATCACCCAACATGTATGAAAGCTCAGTTATATTCATGTGTAGAAATACCAGTGTGTTGCTGTGGTTTGCAGGACACTGGGGACTGGATCAGGGGCAACTGCTCTGTTGCGGCTCCACAGCAGAATTAGATTTATTAGTTCATTTTTAGGTAAAAATAAAAAAAAAATCCTCCTATGCAGTAAAATAAAGCTCTGCTGATCGTTCAACACAGTTTTACCAATAAATGGTCTTAAACACTGAAGTTAATGTAGAACTGCTAACTCACCATTTAGCCCTGAAGATTTGCATGCCGACTGCTGGTCACAATAGCAACGCAGACAAGAATCTTGCCTAGCTAGTAGCTAACGAAACGGCAAAGAGAAAGATTTAAGACGAACATCGATAATTTAAAGACAAATGGACTTATTTGCATTTATAATCACTCCAGCTGGTTTCCTGATACGTTTATCTACAACTGGAAACTGACAAACACTACAAAGTCACAAGACTGAAGTCAGTTTCTCTGTCCTGTTCCACCTTAAATGGTGCAGCAGTTACATTTTGGCACCTCAGGCACCATTTAAGGTGGAACGGGAAAATTCGAACAAGAAGCTGGCGAATGAGAAGCGACTTCAGCCTCGTAAAAGTCGAACGTTAAGAGACATTTTACAAGAAAATAGTCTTTAGAGGAAAAGTTTCCTGCCGGAGATGCGAGAAAAGCCGGTGTAGCTGAGCTAAAGCTTCAGGCAGAGCAAAGTAAGTGTGTGTTTTTGTTTATATAATATCTTTTAGTCTATATTAGTACATACTGAGACATTTACAGCCAAGATGGTAAAATGGACATAAAATGTTGTGGCTCTCAAGGTGGTTTGATATATATATATATTTTTTTTTTGAAAGGGCAAAATGGCTCTTCTTAACATTTGGGTTGCCAACCCCTGTTCTTAATTCATGAAACCACCAACAGTTTAAAAACAAATCTCTTTGTAATTGGTCAGAGGGATCATTTGCATTTTAAATCTGATATCAGTACTACAAAGATTATCAAAAATAAATAACAAACTATATTTTGTAGCAATGCACCGACATTTTAGACACCGAAAAAAGAGAAAACAAAACAAATTAAGATTTAAAAACACAAAAGAAATTTAGATTAAATAGGACTACAGCTAGCAAACAGTGTTTAATGAATGTGAGAAATGGCGATTAGAAACACGTCGTTCTCCTGTAGCGGTCAGCGCAGATGCATTTAAACAGTTTGGCAGTTTGGAACCATTTCACAGTTTCTACAAGGAACGTTAGACAATTTATAATTTCGGTTCATGTTGAGTCTCAAGAGTCTCAGCACCTCAGAACGTCTCCATTACAGGTTAAATACCACTTGAAAACATGACATCCTACTCAAAACACAGACGACTGCAAAAAGCAGACAGAGCAGCCTCTGCTAGCACTTCTATGATATCTGTAGTCTCAGTTTTTTAAATTTCAAAAAAATTCACACACGACAGCCGAAGTGGAATATATAGCTGAAAAATTATTGAATCCGTTGCCTTGGATGACCAGCAGTTCTCTGTTCTCAGTATCTCAGATTTTGTGGCACATACTGTTCTAATTTTAGTAAGTATATTTAATGTTAACTGTTTGTATCTGTTGTCAGGTTTTGTTTTTTTGGCCTATCGTCCTGAATTTCGGTTTTGGCTTCAGCCAGATTTTCTTTTTGGTGCATAATATATTCTGCAGCACTAGTCAAACTGCCGCTTTTGCCACCGTATTTCCCCACCCATGTGCCCTAGCTTTGTGACCGGTGCTAGTACGCACGCATTGTCACGGGTCACGGTCAGTCATGACGCAGAAAGCTCGGCAAGACCAAAGCAACCTCTGACCTGCTGTCTGCCGCCTGTCCACAG
Source organism: Piaractus mesopotamicus (assembly GCA_023558415.1). Taxonomy (NCBI): domain Eukaryota; kingdom Metazoa; phylum Chordata; class Actinopteri; order Characiformes; family Serrasalmidae; genus Piaractus; species Piaractus mesopotamicus. The sequence continues at coordinate 1,492 of JAILXH010072792.1, read as the reverse complement.
CTACATAGATGTTTGCCTTCTTTCAGGTCTATGATGCCATGTGTGTTTTGTGTGTGGAAGAAACAGCAAGCTTGGTTTTTTTTTTTGTTTGAGCTGGAAAGTGCAGTGTATTCTTATGCTGAGAGAATATTGTGTCCTGCAGGATCGAGTTCCTCCGGCACATTCGGGACTTCTTCCAGATCATGTTCAAGATCGAGACGCAGAAAGCAGACGAGGATGAACAGAAAGGAGGAGATAAAGTCCTGATGACCTGCGTAGGAGTGGGTTACAGCAACATCAGCAAGAGCCATAAATAAAGACTCTTATCAAACTCCACACACCGGCTATGTTCTTCAAGGTTCCTCACATCATGGAAGCCATTTGTATTACTGTTATTCTTTAGTTGTATTTTCTCTTTTATTTTCTCTTTCTGTTGAAATAAGTTTTTAACCAATAATGTACAGATGTTTTTGATGATAACTGAAAAAAAGAACAAATCAATGTCAACAGTTGTGTGTGTGGTGTTCTTTGTTGTTACATGTAAAGGACTTTAATTGAAAAACTTGGTTCAGTTAACAGTTCCACTGTTCCACAGCCCAAAACTAGGGGGCTTTATATTCTTCTAGCTGACACTTTCTGTCCTTGATGTTCTACACTAGACAGCATTCTGCATCGTGAGTCTCCGATGATGGTGAAATGTAGACCAGTCCTAGGCTTAATCCCTGTCTGAAAACCAACTCTATATATCCAGACACCCCTTCTTAATTAGTAAATTTAAGGTGCACCCATTACTGACACACAAGGTCAGTTGTGCAAACTACTGACCATTCGAATGGGAAGCTCTGGAGCAGCCAAAGGTCACCATCTCCAGTGTCAAGCATCGGCCTGATGGGTATAAAGCCCTCCAGTGATGGAGCGCCATCCAATACCTTTGGGATGAGTCGTAGTGATCCAGAACTAATCATCCAACATCAGTACCTGACCTCACTAATGCTCTTGTGGCTGAATGCAGCCAAATCCTCACAGCAATGTTCCAGCATATAGTGTAAAGCCTTCCCAGAAGAGTAGAGGCTGTTACTTTCGGAATGCATGAAAGGTAAGCATTGCCTGAACTAATGTTATGAAGTGATGGGAACATTTTAAAGCCTTTCCTAGTTTGTCTGTATATCTTGACTGTATGTCAGCTAAAGAGCTAATAGTCATGGGAAACTGAGTTTTCCTTGCTTTTTTATTTGAATAAGCAGTGATGAGTGGTCATAACATTGGATGGGAGGGCTAAAAAATCACCTATCAATAAAATACAAATTATAAAATAGATCTTCCTTGAATGTCTGTTACAAGCAGTTATGAGCTTCAAATGTTCATGTACAGCTGCAAACATTAAGTGACTGAAACCATTTAAAATACAGATTTAGGTAGAGGAGCTGGAGTCGACTCTCTCCCAAAGCAGACAGCGTACACTCCTGAATGTTGAGATAAGATCATAAAGAAAGAAGAAAATACCTGAAAAATC
>JAILXH010072754.1:0-10502 GCA_023558415.1 Piaractus mesopotamicus | reverse complement strand
TACTGTATCTGTCTCTTCGACTGGGAAAAGATGTGAGGACTATTCTGACAATTGGTTTTAACAATTCATCTGTTCCATCTAATAATTAATCCTTTTCCTTTTTCTTTGTCACACAGGTCCATCTAGAAGTCAGGAAAGCTAAACTACACTCCTGAAAAAAATTCTTTGGAGCAATATAGAAGAACCACTTTTTCAACAGATGTGTGAGTGTGAAGAACCTGTTTTAAGTGCACAAAAAGTGAAGGTTCTAGAAAGAACCCTTGAACTGGCACATACCCGTTTGATGGTTTGTTAAAGTTCTTTAGTAAATAGTAATGGGACAGTTCAAAGGTTCATTTGAATGCCTAATTGCATGGTTAAAAGGTTCTTCTCTACAATAAAAATTACATTACATTACACTGTCAAAAGTGGTTCTTCGAGGGTTCTTTAGTAAATGCAATGATCATGTGTGGAACCGTGACAAAGAACTATTTGAATGCATTACTGGTTCTTTGCACGTTTTAATGCTTTGTCTTTATGATGGAAAGTTTGTTGTATACAGTTCTTTAATGTGCCGTTTTAAAATGCTACACATCTACACAGCTCCAAAAGGGTTCTGCTATTGTTGTTATGTTAAGTCATAGAACGCTTTTTGGTAATATATAAAACCATTTTTGCTAAGAGTGTATGTGAAGTTTCTTTAAGCCTTTAAAGGAATTTTCATACTCACATATCTCCTTTTTCTAAGCAACGTTCATTATGGAATAAAAACTGCTTTTTCTATGGCACAAAACTAATTTTTTTTTTTCCAATGGCATCAGAACAGTTTTTTCTATGGCATCAAAAGTGTTTTTTTTTCTGTGGAATCAAAAGTGTTTTTTTCCTATGGTACCAAAAGTGTTTGTTTCTATGGTATCAGAAGTGTTTTTTTCTATGGTATCAAACGTTTTTTCTGTAGCAGTTTGTTTTTCTTCAAAATGTACTGTTGTTGTTATTGTTATTATTATTGTTATTATTACTATTATATTAAAAATAAAAACAAAATACTAATAATCAAAATAATAATAGCATGTATAATAGTTTCATTACACAGTACTAAAATAATGATAATAATAATAATTCTCACTGCACATTTTATAGTAGATAATAATAGGCTAGTCTCCTGAGCACCCTCATATTTTTGCAGCTTCAGGTGTAATTATTTAATCAGTGGAGTTGGGTCTGATGATGCCCGTCCTTCACTCCTCCATCCCCTGCATTCCACTGCTGTGAAGTAACCTCACCATTCAGCTCTATTATAAAAAGCCCTCATTCTGAAAACATATGGTGCTATGAAAAGCGTGCTACTAAGTTTCTGTAGCAGGGTGGTGTGGAGCCCTGCCACACCAGAAAGATTTAAAACTTGTTTGTACCGTTCCAAACATATACACGGAGTGACGGAGGGGGAAAAAACGACAGCGAGCCGCAGCTCGGTGCACAGCAACAGCAACGCCCAGCCTTTCTGCTGCAGGCCTGCCAGAACTTTCCCCGAGTCAAGCCAAAGGAAACGTTGTGATATTTTTTCTGTAATTTGTCAGGGAAACTACCAAGAAACCTCAGGTTACTGGCATGGCCCCTGAATGCCAGCAGCACTTTTCTTTCACCGTGCACTGCCTTCCCCGCCGTTTCTTGGATGTCATCCTCCTGACCCATTTTTCGGCATGGCTGCTGTCAAACTCATTTGTGCTGTTGTGCCCCCCCGTCCCTGGAGAGCGAGTGCAGGGAGAGGAGAGAGGAGAAACGGAGGAGACATGCGTTTCACATTCTCCGAGCTGTCCGGGGCCTAAACACATCCAGATTTTTATGAGGTGGGAGGGAAAGAGCCTGTGTTATTTACACGGCGGGGGAAAAGGCATTGTCTCCCTGTCGGCCGGTACATCAGGCCTGTGGAATTCTCCGGCGGTGACCTCCATCTGGATTTCCTCGCTGACGACTAGGCCACCCTACTAATCCACCAAACACACACACATGCACACACACACACACGCACACACACACACCATACGCAAATACACACTTCTCCTTAAATGACTGGAGCACAGCAGAACCAACAGATACGGTCTGCTGGAGCCCACCCTCAGGCACGCTAAATTACCTTCAAAAGAGCCTCTCTACCTGCACTCATTTATCTGGAAGAGAGACGTAGCACAAGAAAATAAGCATCTCGGCCCACATCGCTAATGGCTAATGGCTCCAAATGAGATTCTGTACACTGTCTGTCAAAAGTTTGAACACTTTCCTTCTCTTCAAAATCTCTAAGTAGTGATTCTTTTTTAATATTACTTTTCAAATAAGCAAGAAAAAGTAGATTGGATAGATTTTTACAACTCTCTGTTTAATATTCGTCAAAGTGTCTAACTTTATATGAAGATCAAGTTTTGTTTAAATAATGATTTGACAGTTCTTTTCCAAACTGTATTGCTGCTGTCAGAACAAAACTTGTATCTACATTTGTGTTTTTTTTCCATAAATTGAAAATTTCAGCTGCGTTTTTTAGCAAAATTTCATGACAAACAGACCAACAGAAGTGGTTTAAAATGACTTCAAATAAAATCTCATTACATTTACTTCCATTCAAAGTTAAGATTTTTTTTCTCCTGTAAAGTTTACATTTTTGAGATACAAAGTTTTGTTCTGACAATGAATTCATGAATATATTTAAACAGAGCTAATATGACAACTAAGTGGTTGGAAACTGACTACTGGAACTAGGCCTTCATTTCTGGTCATGAAATTGGTCAAAAAATGATAAAAATATTCCACTTCTGTGCTATTTTGTTAGCATCTCTGTGGGATTTCTGATAGTATGTTAGCACTCTGCTAACACTGGTGCACATAAACATTTGGTTTTGGCCAATCTAGATTTTGAGCTTGTAAAAGACATTCCACATTGAAGACCATGGCACAAACTTTACTTTATGTTGTAGTGACCCACTACTGGCCAAGGACATGCAGGAGGCATGGTCATGCAGAGCAGAGCCATGAAGGGCAACAAGCGGGCGTCAGACTCAGAGTTACACTGTAAATAATTTGTTGTTGTGGGCATTACTAGTGCAGCTAAATTGTGTGCACTGTTCTGTGCTGGGCTGTGGGGTAGTTGGTGTGATCTGTGTATCTACCATGAAAATGGGGTGTATGGTTAGAAGTGACCTGCCTGCTATCTTGGCTAGCTAGCACTGAGTGGCAGTTCTCCACAGCTGCTGTGTTCAATAAAACAGCGTTCACTTAAAGCACTGTTTCCCACATCGTCTTCTTCTTCAGCGATGCCACGATATCTTGCAGGTGCAGAGACTCTTTTAGTAAAGAGCCCTATCACACAACTGCTGTCTTCCATTTCTAACAAACTGTTCTAAATCTGATTAAGCTACCACTCAAGTTTACAGCGACTGACATTACTAGAACTTCCAGAAGGCATAAAGTGACATTTTTTCTTACGTAACTGGACACCTATTGTAAAAAGGAACTTGATTGGTTAAATCCACTCTTAGATTCTAAGTAATTTGATGGTTAATTTAAGGCCTTCTTTCCAGCTTTAATGTGAGTGCTCACTTTCCTAGATACAATAGACGGGGAAAAAAGGCTCGTAACCAATTGATTTCCAGCCAAAACTGAAGAATGAAATATGATGACTTTATTAAATAAACTAAAAATTACAGACATGTGTTTCTTAGTTTCCAAAAAGAATCAGGCCTTCTCTGAAGGAATAGAAAGGCCTAAGCATTCCCCCCTTAAAAAGAAGATAAAACATTTTGGTTTTGGCATAATTCCCAAAGTTGGCCTTCTGTCAGATCCCTCAGTTTTGCAGTTTTTGCAAAGAAAATCATAAGATCTAAAGAGCTGTCTATGTAAGCCTTTGTACCCTCTGCTTCTTATTAAGCTTAGGGCTTAATATTCTGTAACTACTATGAATTATTCATGAACTATTATTAAACTAATATGTGAGCTATTTAGCTATGAGAGTTGGAACTGAAGTGTGGGATTAAGTGAAGGGGTTAACGTGTTAAGTTATGGCAAACCGTCAAAGAAAATTGGCTCTTTTGTACGGTCCCCAAACTTCAGACAGGCAGTGGAGCTCAGAGCTATCTACAGCTGCGAAAAACAGAACAGAGATGTGAAGTGAAGCTCCAGCCTGCGAGTCCTCCAGGGTCCCAGGCTGGAGGGGTCTGGAGGAGGCTCCTCAGGCCCCCTCAGCCCGCTCCGCTTGGCTCCACTCGCAGAATTTAATAGTCTGCCAGCAGGGCAGGCTCTGCATAGCCCAGAAGGCCTCTTGATGTGGCTGCCAGCGCAGCTTTGAATCCAATCATCAGGGCCGAGGTTCACCTGTAATCACTCATCCATATTTAATACGGACAACTTCAGGGGGGAGGCCCCGAGAAGCTGCAGAGCGGCAAAGGCCTTGGCCCAAAAGGGCTGTACAGCATTCTGTCTTTACAGTTGCAAGAAGGCAAAAAAAAAAAAAAAAACCTCCAAACCCAAAACTAAATAAATAAATAAATAATAAAAAGACGTAAGCCTGGGAAACATTTTGGCCCAGTGTGCTGTTTAATGATTCATTCATGCATTTACAGCCACTGAGAGACCGAGGTAAGGCTGGGCTGCAGCTACAGCACAGTTAAGTCGAGTTTTAAGAGTAGGTGAGGGAGATAGCGGAAAAATAAAGGGTAGTAAAGATCTTGTAAACACATATATTAGACTTGAAAAATGGTTTATATGGAATGTGGAAAAAAAGCAAAACAGCACAAAATATGCATAACATGGTCACACCACTCTGAGACTGACCGCACTCTGAGCAGGTTTCATGCAGCTGATGCTACTCGACTTCATCACACTCTGCTCTCCGCTTTCTCTCAGTTTGTTTAATTAAAACGCTAATTCCAGTGAGTGGTCATTTAAAATGTCAATGTGAATTTTAAAGCTGCGGCAAGACTTAATCGATCAGACTTGCTAACACATAAATTGCAGAGATATCCCAGTTAATCTGATGGTATTTCCTCAGCTACTCACATGAAATTATAGGATGCGCTGATGAACATTTTGAGCAGTTACAGGTGATCGATATTTCCGTGACTGTAATTACTGATATTAGTACTGACAACAGTAGAAATAATCTCACATGTAAGCATGAACGAGTGCAGTGATTGATCCAATAAGTGATATAAAGAGTAGAGTAGTTAAAATGATTACTTAAGTAAGAGTGCTGTTACTGTACTGATCATTTACTTGAGTACAAATAAAAGTGTTAATAAAGAGTAAATAAGTTGCTAAAAGTAATTTCTTTGTGACTAGTTTTTGTATTTCCACAATCACACTCTGAAAAATATCAAAGTTAACTTGTCTGTACTGGTATGCAAAAGTTTTAACACCCCCAGTCAAATTACATGTTTTGTTGATGCAAGCGCCACAGGGTATTTATTTATTTATTTATTTATTTATTTGCAAATATTAGTGCACAATTTCTAGTGATTTGCTGAGTTTAACATTTTGGAAAAATCTTTTAAATTTAACCCAAATTTTTTGGAATAGGTTACATTTTTTTCACTCTGTAATTGTCACTAAAAATGAAAGTAGTGACATAATAGTACTTTATTAGAATTAAATCAAGTAAAAGTCAAAGTACTACAATTTAATTCTACTCCAAAAAGTACCATTATGGAGAAAAATGTACTCAACTACTGTAACGAGAGTAAATGTAGCTCATTACTTTCCACCTCTGATCTGGAATGATGCATTGCTATGGTGTCTTTCATCAGTGTGTGTCCCATGAATCATTACTCTAGTTTTTCATTGCCTCCATAAAGTTTATTCTTAGGATAAAAGCTGGAAATCAGTTGGTAGTCAGGTCTTTCTTCTAGTTAGCAGAGAAACCATGCGTACATTTGTTCTTATACAATGTCAGAACATGGGGTCACATTCACTATATGGACAAAAGTATTGAGACACCTACACATTACACCTACAGGAGTTTTTATGACATACCATTCTAAATCCATAGGCATTGATATGGAGTTGGTCCCCCTTTGCAGCTACAACAGCTTCAACTCTTCTGGGAAGCTTTCTACAAGATTTCCGTGTCTGTGTGATTTTTTTGTCCGATCAGTCAGAAGAGTATTTGTGAGGTCAGACACTGATGTTGCACGAGAGAGCCTGGCTCACAATCTCTGCTCTAGTTCATCCCAAAGGTGTTAGATGGGGTTGAGGTCAGGGCTCTGTGCAGGCCAGTCAAGTTCTTCCACACCAAACTCACTCAACCATGCCTTTATGGACCCTGCTTTGTGCACTGGGGCTCAGTCATGCTGGAACAGAAAAGGTTCTTCCCCACACTGTTCACACAAAGTTGCAAGCATACAATTGTCCAAAATGTCTTGTTATGCTGAAGCATTAAGTTTTCCCTTCACTGGAACTAAAAGGCCTAGGCCAACCCCTGAAAAACAACCCCCAGCATTACCCTCCTCCACCAAACTTCCTCATTGATTTGTCACTGCACAGAAGACATTTCCACTGCTGCAGAGTCCAGTAGTGGCGTGCTTTACAGCACTTCCCCCCGATGCTTGACATTGTGCATCTTGATCTTAGGCTTGTGTGTAGCTGCTCGGCCATGGAAACCCATTTTGTGAAGCTCCTAAAGTGCAGTTATTTGGCTGATGTTGCTTCCAGGGGCAATTTAGAACTTTTTAATGAGTGATCCAACAGTGCTCTTCAGTACTCAGGGACCCCGCTCTGTGAGTTTGTGTGGTGTACTGCTTCATGGCTAAGCTTTTGCTGCTCCTATGTGCTTCCATTTCACAATATTAGCACTTACAGTTGACAGGGGCAGATCTAGCAGGACAGAAATTTCACAAACTGACTTGTGGCAGAGGTGGCATTAAGTCACTGAGCTCATCAGTACGACTCATTCTACTGCCAACGTCTGTCTATGGAGACTGCAAGGATATGTGCCTAATTTTATTCACCAGTTAGCAACGGGTGTGGCTGAAACACCTGAACTCAATAATTAGGAGGGGTGTCTCAATACTTTTGTCCATATAGTGTATATATCCCATATGTAATGTTCTAAAAGTTTAGACATCTGTTTGTTCTGAAATGAAGGGTATTAAAAAGGAGTTTGTCTCTATTTCTGCAGTAACAGTCTGTACTCTTCTGGGAAGGCTTTACACTAGAACATTGCTGTGAGGATTTGATTGCATTCAGCCACAAAGTCATTAGTGAGGTCAGGTACTGATGTTTGATGAATTTTACATGTGTAATTACCAAAATGTAGTAGTAATGTCCCATCTGTATTGCACATATGTAATTACCTATATGTAATAATAATGTCTTATATGTATTACACATGTATCTATATGTAATATAAATAATGGTTCATGTGTATTATGTATGTGCAATGACCAATATATAATTGCATATGAGTAATCACATATGTAATAATAATGGTCTATATATGTTATATAAGGACTGCAAATGATAACGGTATACTTATTAGTAATAAAAAAGATGTAACAATAAGTTTACTTTTGTAAAACAAATTGGGAATTTAATTATCTATTATTCTGGACTTGAAATTAATTTGTTAATTTACTCATTCAAAGTGAGGCAACTGGTTTCCCAACTTTTTTTTTTTTTTAAAGAAAACTCTAAGTGTTGCGGTTAATAGTTTGTGTAAGTACTTGTATTTAATAAGGATTTTCTAAGCCTAAGCCTACCTTATGCTTAGCAACCCAAAGAAATGGATTTGCTCTTTCAGTTTTAAGAAATGAAACATGTAGCTTTAATTAAAAAGTAATTTACAAAGTCATGACAGCGAAGGTTACCCCTGTTTCTCTCCTTTTTTTCTACAGAGACTCATAAATGAAAGTTTTGGCTCAAACAAGATCACACCTTAATCATCTTAAGCACACAGCTTGCTGAACTAAAACCTGGGACTAAAGGTATGATCCCTGAGATGCACATGGCCCATACCCCTTTTCCAGCACTCATATAATGCTAATTAACTCAGATATAAAGCAACATTCTGTCATGTCTCAACGTCTGTCTGGAAAATCTGCGTCTGGAAAACCACATATTAAACTTTTAAAGTCTTGGTCATGCTCTATGACGAGCAAAAGCAGCCTAAACCACTTTCTCACTGACAGCGATGAACTTGTGGAATGATTCAGGTGTCTGAATAATAGCTAAAAGACGTGATCAGCTCTCAGCCAATAAGCTGGTATTATAGTATCTGCACTACGACTTAAATGGATTTAAAATCAAATCATGTGTAAAACGAATATGCAAATCCCATTCAATAAACTGTAGGCAGCTCTGCTAAATGCCAGGATGAATATGGCGCTCTGTGCTGATCCTCACTTGGCATTCACAATGAATTAGATTTCAGAGGCCTGTGTAATTGTGATGGAATCGCATGGTCTCAGTCAGGATGATATCAGTCCTTATTCTCTCATTTTTCAGGCTTTTGATGTTGCTGCTGGTATGACGTTTTCATGTTTTTTTATAAAAGACGGATAGAGCAATCACCATCATGTTTGATTATTCATTGTGATCGGATAGCAGAGCCATTATTTATCCAGGAGTCACTTTTGATCTCCAAGTTCTTATTTAATTTATTTATGTGTCTTTTTCATGGGGCATCTGTTCTATTGATGCATATAGATTAAGGATGTAACTGAATACGAATACATTATTCAGAATGAATAGATTATCTGTTCTAAACGGATAAGAAGAGGTGGCACTTTTGTGCTTGCATAGATCTCTCTGAAATTTTAATCTGCTTGAAACAATTTGCAACTTACATACTTTTTTTAGACCCACACCCCCATACAGACGATACCAGAAGATATACTGCAGACTTATTTGTATGTATCTGCCACTCTGTTCTCTGCTGTCTTGATCTCTGTCCTGCTAACCAGGCCTAGACACAATTTTATTAATCTCCAATATTATCCCATAGTTCTACCCCAACTGTCCTGCTAACCAGGCCTAGACACAATCTTATTAATCCCCAATATATTCCCATAGTTCTATACCAACTATCTTGATAACTAGGCCTAAACACAGCCTTATTAATCCCCAATATATTCCCATAGTTTTATACCAACTATACTGATAACTAGGCCTAGACACAGCCTTATTAATCTCCAATATAATCCCATAGTTCTACACCAACTGTCCTGCTAACCAGGCCTAAACAGCATTATTAATCCCCAATATAACCCCATAGTTCCACCCCAACTGTCCAGCTAACCAGGTCTAGACACTCCGATATAATCCCATAGTTCTATTCATGCTTCTCTTGTTGGACCAAATGAATGTAATGAATGCACAAAACTTAGCTGAACTACTAGCCCAATCAGGGCTGCATTTCCCTAAAGTGTTGTTCAGCAAGCCTGGTGGTAACCGTGGAGAGAAAGTGTTCAAAATGATAGTCTCTCTCTCATTCTAGTATGGTAGTTGTTTATTGACACTTTTGGAAAATGAACCCCCTGCTGAGTGAGCTACACACTGAATATAATGTGCTTTAATATGTTTGTGAACGTCGGCTATTCTGCTAAATTTTTCATCCCTGAATATATATATGTGTTTCTGAATAAACATGAATATATATTTGAGTCTGAAAGGATGTATAGCTTAGCTGTCAAAGGGCACTTACTGAGAAAAGGAAACAGACGAAATCCAAGAAAATGTGCAAATCAAACAAAGAAGCAGAGTCCAGACATATATATATGCTTTCTGTTTTTTTCATTGACAATGAAAATTGAATTCCTTGTACATAATGGCCATTTTGACTGTAAAATCAATAAACGACAGAATGGATGGTCTCTACCTTTGCACAGTACTATTCATTAATTCATTTATTTGTATATGCACAGTATTTTTATTTTACATTAGACATATATTAAGAGTCCCATGTGCTGCTCAATGGGATAATTGAATAGCTTTATCACAGAAGCACAGAAAGTGGGTTCAAATCTTTTGCATATTTCATCTGGTGAAGCATTACTAATTACTTTTCATAACTTGAGCTCTATCAATAAATCATCAGATCTTAGATTTTAATTATATAAAATATATTTTTGAAGTGGTTTCACTGGATCATCATTAAAGTTTATAGGCACAGATTAATCTTTGTAGTAAATTTAAAGGTTGTTCCACTGAACAATCTCTACTGACGCTGCAGTCAAAGCCCAGCTCCAAAAGTGTGATAGCTTGTGATATAGTTTAAAACGCTACAATACTTGAGTGTGGAAACAACTTCCCAAACGGCTCATAAATGGCACTTAGAGATCCGTAAAGGCACATACATTTAGGTATAAGGCACATGTGAACAAATCTCCTGATTAAGGTTGTTAAAACTGGAAAATTGGAGAGATGGTTCCAGACAGAGCAGGAAATTGCATGGAAATTTGCACTGCTAAGCAAAGCTTTGGAATGAAAAGAGCAGCTCTCTGTTTACATGGTGTATGTATATTTGATAAGACGGTGGAACATTC